>JBBPBX010048747.1:0-25629 GCA_038048925.1 Garcialebias charrua
AGGGATGTTTTTTTCAAGTAGGAAGTCGGTCCCAGCAGATCTTCCTCTGATTTTATCTTCAAATGGTGTCCCTATTGAGTTTGTTGATTCCTATAAATATTTGGGTATCCTGGTCGATTCACATCTCTCTTTTAAACTCCACGTGGAAAACCTAGTGAAGAAACTGAAAGTTAAACTGGGTTTCTTTTTCAGAAACAGATCATGTCTAACACTGAATGTTAGGAAACGCCTTGTATCTGTGACTTTCCTTCCCTCCATTGATTACGGTGACATTCTCTACATGAATGCTCCTACAAGCACCCTGCGGATGTTGGATGTTGTCTATCATGGTGCACTAAGATTCATAACTGGCTGTGATTATCGTACCCACCACTGCACCCTGTATTCACTGGTTAACTGGACATCATTAACCTCACGCAGACTCTTCCACTGGTACATTTTCATCTTTAAATCACTTCTTGGTCTGCTGCCCTCATACATCTCCTCCTACATGTCTTTGCGTGAGTGCAGCTACAGTGTGCGCTCTCAGGACATGATTACCTGCAGTGTTCCGTCAGTGAGGACTGAACTTGGAAAAAGGGCCTTCTCCTACTCTGCTCCTGCTTCCTGGAATATCTTACAAAAAGATCTGAAGCTCTCGGCCCTGACCTCTCTAAATGATTTTCAGAATCTGTTGGAATCCTGGCAAAAACCAATGCTGATTTGTTCCTGTTTTTGATTTTGTACATCTACCTTATAATGTTTGCTAGTTTTTGCTACTTTTTCTTTTTCTTTTGTCTATTGTTTAATGTACTTGTACCATTGCTGTTCATCATTCTTTAGTTTGTAGCAGGTCGCTTTCGTAAATGAGCCCTCGAAGCTCAATAAGATTTACCTGACTAAATAAAGGTTGAATGAATGAATGAATGAATGATTTAAGATGGCTGCCACAGTTAACTGACTTTAGCAACACAAAAACAGCTGTAATTTGTCTTGTTTTACAGATGTGAAGCAAACATTTGGTGTGATTGTAGCTGAGCATTATCCCCAACACATACTCTGAACACTACGCATTGCATCACATTTTCACTTAAATCTTTGGTATTAACTGTTGGCATCAACAACTGCTCATCGTCATTAGCCAACATAAAAATGACTAAACTTCCAGCTAACAGATACAGTATATGTAATCTGCAGTTTGATAATCTCCCTGGTTGTGCTGTTAAAAAAAAAAAGCTAAATAAAGCAAGTGTCAGATTGAGTCGCAATTTTTATTTTTCAATCATTTGGATCTGTGTTGGGAACAAACAAAAATTGTGATCAAGACATCTTGGAAACTGGGTCTGCTATGATTTCAAAGCTTTTCAGCTTCCTCTTCAATCTGAGCAGCGCTCTGCTGCTGATCCGCACCTGACCCTGACTTAAATCAGCTGTACTGCTCTGCACTTCTAGATCACGATAACCCCTCGTTTAGTTCTTCCAGACTTTAATTCAGCTCGGTGCAGAAATGACAGTTTCCTGACAGGGTGCTTGAATCGCAGCCTGCGAGCCGGTTACATGGTCTGCTGGAGACTCGCTCGGCTCTGCGCCGCGCTCCTCTTGATCAAGCAAGTGGAAGCTGAGTTGTCGTGTAGATAATTACCGGTAGTTGTGTTGATCACTGTTCCATCTTTTCCCAAGTACCATGCAGTGAGCGCTGACAGTGAACGCACAAATACACACAAATTACCGGGTAAAAGTGGAAGAGCTGCTGCAGTGAAAATGCTCAGACTGTGTGAGGGTATAGGTAACAAAAAGCTGCAGGGATGAATCACACTGTATGAGCTCACTTTCTCTCCTGATTACATTAAAATACTCTCTGCTTAAGATACGGTAATTTAAAATTGTTTCCATGGACACACGTATTTCTGCAACCAAGCTTGAGACAAGAGTTACGAACAAAAACTTCATCACTTATAGGCCTGTCATGATAACAAATTTTGCTGAGCGATTAATTGTCTCAGAAATTATTGTGATAAATGATAATACTGTCATTGGTAATTATTGTCAAATTTAAGAAGAAATGTTGGTTAATTTTATTTGAGTGTAGTACCTTTTATGACCACCGGGTGACAGTATAAGACGGTTTGAACCGAAGGGTGGATAGTGAGGGAGCGAGCAGCGTGTCTCTTTCAGAAAAAAGGGAGGGAGGCCCCTTGACGTGACATGAGCTGTCTCTTCTTCCTGTTTTTCGGTTCTCAAAATGGTGGACGCTCAGTGTGGTTTGAGTTCTTTAGCATAGCATTTTTCACACAAAGCTTTTAATAAAAAATCAGTAAACAAGTTCTCAGCTTCTTTTTGCAGAGAAAAACAACTTTTTACACGAAGGCACAGGTTTCAACACTGAATTTTGGAGCTTTGACAAGACGGAGGTTTATTCCCGCGGTTAGCCTGTTAGCTTAGCTCGTAGCTTAGCATCTCAGTTTAGCTGCTTTTAATTATTCAAAAACGCGATTTTGGACAGTTAAATAGATTTTAAACAGAAAAGATAAAGGGAGGGGTCAGTGAAGAGCATCGGAGTTGAGCCTTTTGTTGTCCAGTGTCTTCAGTAGAAAGAGAGAGACAAAAAACGATAAAGCTGATAAATGAATATGAGGTCGATAAGTTTAATTTAACATGCGATTAATTGATTTATTGTTTATCACGACAGGCCTAATCATTCATTCATTCAATGTGGTTCGTTGTTGCACCTTGAGACAGGTCTGTGTTACCAATCAGCATTGATCGAAGCCCTGCATCTTATCCAGGAGCATTATTTCCCATAATGAGATTCCTCTCCCGGAGCATCCCATCCTAATCCCACACCTCAATCAGCACGGCTGAGCCAAGATGGATGCTCAACAAGAAATTCTGTGTTAACCCTGCCATCCCGAATAAGAGCCGCACAATGGAGCACAAATAGAATGGATGCACCAAACATTTTAATCCTCTTAAGAAGTTAAGAGAGGTTTTGATGACATGCAGGAGAGGCAGGAGCGCTGCAGAAATGAGCTGAAACGAGTCTCAGAAATGAGCTTTATCCTACACAACCGCCTGCAACCTCGTTCGCAGTCATTAACCAGTAATTCTCTCTGGGGAAATATTAGAAACAGGAAAAACCTGGTGGGATCTGTCTTTAAGGTACGGGGTGCAGTTTTACAATATACGCTGTCACAAAATGTCACCTACAAATGATGATGATAAATTGCACAAAAACAGTGCCTTTATTGATCTGCGTCCTCGTTTCTGCAGGAATGTCAAGATATGGAAGCAGCTACGTCTTAGAAAAGCTGCCAAAGAAGCCATGCTACCTAATTAACTGAACTTTTCCCCAGATCGACATTTAGCTGATCACTTTCCCTCTGAGGCTCTTGCTAAAAACTCATTTTATAAAAATACCCCCCTCTGCCATGTTAAGGCGCTTCAGAGGCAAAGTTAGGTTGATAAAAGCTCAGCAAAAGGATATAAAACAAAGAAAATTAAAGACCTAGTATTTCTTTCATGTTAGTTTTATACAGCATGTGGTACGTTGATGTCCCCATCACTGAGGTACTTGAATAGTACTTGGAGTTTAAGTAGGTGTTTTTAGTAGCTTTAGTAATAGTAATTGTAGTTTTCAAGCTGAGTGTTTTTCTGGACTGGAATTGAACAGGGAATGTTAGTAAACCTAAATGTTTTTGGTGTAAGATGTTCAAATGTGTAGGAGTTTCACTGTGTAGAAGGACAGAGATAAATCAAAAAGGCGTTCAATACAAGATCAACTGGACTTTATTTGTAACAGAAGACGTTTCGCCTCTCATCCGAGGAGCTTTATCAATTCCTCGGATGAGAAGCGAAACGTCTTCTGTTACAAATAAAGTCCAGTTGATCTTGTATTGAACGCCTTTTTGATTTATCATGTCCTGGACGACTGAGAATCTTCACCAGCATAAGGACAGAGATAGTTTTATTTATTGTGATTTTTTTTTTTTGGGGGGGGGGGCTTGCACGAGGCAGTACAGATTGATGGATCCTGGCAAGTGGAGAAAACAATTTTTTCCACCACCAGGCACAAAGACGGCGTCAGGGGGTGGTCAATGGCGACCTTGGCCACCGCAGATTAATCTTGGGCCACCCCGATCATTTGAGAAAATTATACTTTTAAACAATATAAAAATTAGAAAGCATACTTTTCTCAAATGATCGGGGTGGCTGGTTCACATACGGCGGCCATCTTGGATTTTGACGTGGCAACCCAATTTTCAATAGTGACCTTTCTTGCATGTAGATGTTAACACACACCAAAAGAAGTCACTTTTTTTTTTTTTGATTCTGCTCCCAACATGCTCGAATGGATGGATGGACGGTATTTCCAAAAGCGCCTCTTTTCTTTGCAAAAAGGGACAAAAATCATCTCGAGGTGAGAAGGGACAGAGTTTGTCATTTTAGTCAAACGTTGGAAATTATCCTATCCTCAGAAAGTCTGTTGAGGATGACTCCCAGCTACTACCACAGCAGATTTAGCTCAATATTTTGTAAAAACGTGTTATTGTAATGTTTGTGTTGCATACTGTCACCTAGCTGTGGCAGCTGGTTTTAGATGTTCATCCAGTAATTACTTTGTGAAAGGTCACCAAAAACCCTTCAATATTTATAAAATATTTTGATAATGCCACAAACAACAAACAAACAAACATGCAGACACATGCAAAACTGGATAATCTGCATCTAAAAGATCAATATTCAAAACAGCTGTTTGAGGGACAAAAGTGAAATTCTGCGTTGATGTTTGATGTCAGGCTCACCTGTCTTTTCCCGTCTCCTTCTTGAAGACCATGTCGCAGTAGTTCATCCTGTCCTCGGTGGTGACGTAGATTCGAGCGTGAGGGTAGTTCTCAGACGCCTGGCGCAGCATGTTGTAAACGATGCCCTTCCCGTCCTTTCTCATGTTCCGCAGCGGTCCCCAAACCACGTAGACGGTGTCGTTGCTCTGTCCGAAGAAGTACTGAGGTTTCTGCAGCAGCAGAGGGACGCTGGTGTGGGAGACCACTCTGAGAGTGGTCTGCCGGCCGACGTCGTTCTCAAACCCCCGCGTGGGAGCGTTGTTCATCCGCCAAATGCAAGGAGAGCGGTCTATCTGCGGGCCGACACCCTGACCCAGCATCTGACCCGAGCTGGAAACGATGCTGCACAGCTCACAGTTCAGCTTCAGGGGCTACAACGCAGAAAGAAAGAGGTTTTTCAGTTTGCTTTCAAAATCACTGTTGGCTACAGAGAAGCAGACGGTATTCTTTCAAATCAGAAAATGTTGGGCTATTTATTCGTTTTATAGCAAAACCAAAGCAACTGTTCAGAAACTGAAGAATAAACTTTTCAGTTATTTAAATTCAATTAAATTCAAAAATACTTTATTAATCCCAAAGGGAAATTAACTGTTGTTGTAACTCATCCTGGTTTCATTAAAGAATTGTTCTAGATGCTGATGGCTGGACAGGAAGGATCTCTTGTAGCGGTCTAGTGGATCTGAAGAAACCTCTGACTGAAGACACTCGGTTGTTGTATGACAGTCTGATGAAGAGGATGCTGAGGGTCATCTACAATGTTCTTCACTTTATGAAGAATCCTTCTTTGTACAATCATCAACAAACAAGTTCAGGCTCAAGTATTTTAGAGGAGGTGAACTGTGAAACTGATAAAAAGTTCAACCCAAAAACTGATCATTTAAAAATCTAACTTTAGTTTCAATTAAAGTAAAACAATTACAAAAACATTTTTTTGTCATATGAAGGTCACCAAATGTTGGGTTTAGAGTCTCTCAAGCTAATAACGAAGATAAAAAATGTTGTCTGATTTTTGTTGTTGTTAAAAAAAGCACACAAGGCGTTTTGCCTGGCAGCTGAAGCAGTTTTCTTAATTTACATTGAGCCTCCACATCTAAAAATGTGCAACTTTCAGGGGAATAAATCAATGCACAATTAAAACGTGTCAGAACCATAAAAGTTCAAATTAAACACTTTCAGGACCATCCTAAAAGTCTTTTTTATTGGTCTGTGTTTGTCTGTATGGTTAGCAGAGCAATGGGGTTGATCGGTTAAATTTCAAATCAAAATTCAAGATGGCCACCAACATATTGCTGGTGGTGGCCATCTTGAATTTTGATTTGGAAGCCCCATCTTTGATAGTGACTTTCCTTTCACACAAATCCAACCACACACCAAAATGGAAGTCAGCACGTTACTTATTTTTGAAGTTATCCAGCTCACAAAGTTAACATTTATACTATATGGTGGCAGCCATCTTGGATTTTGATATGGCGATCAATTTTTTGAAAGGAACCTTTTTTTGTGCAAATACAACCACACACCAAAAGTCAGCAAATTGCTAATTTTTCAACTTAAAAAGCTCACAACAAGGACAGATGGTATTTCCAATTATCCATGTTTGCTCTGCAACGGGGACAAAAACAACCAAGAGTCAATGATTTATAAGGAAACTTGCACAAAAGAAGCTGAAGCCTTTAATCATTTAAGACAAGTCAATATAAACATGTTTGGCACATAAGAAGTCGACGTTAAATGCATACATGAAGTTGAAGCTAACTAGAAAAGTTAAAAAAAAGGAAATGAAATCAACTTCAGGTGTTTAGTGAGGAATAATTCAAATGATGCTTGAGGATTAAATCTTTTTACCATAAATTCAAACTCCAATTCAAAAATACTTTATTAATCCCAAAGGGAAATTAAATGTTGTTGTTGCTCATTCTCCTCGTTTCATTTGAGTTGTTCTAGATGCTGATGGCTGTGAGCATGAAGGATCTCTTGTAGCAGTCTGTCTTACAGCGGATCTGAAGAAACCGGTTGCAGATGGTGATCCTTCTATTCGGACTAGCCCTTCTTGGTCTTCTTGGGCAGCAAGACCACCTGCACGTTGGACAGAACTCCTCCCTGAGCAGTGGTCACTTCTCCCGGCAACTTGTTGAACTCCTCATCTTTGCGGACAGCCAGCTGCAAGTGTCATGGGATGATCCTGGTCTTCTTGTTGTCAGGAGCCACGTTTCCTGCCAGCTCCAGGATCTCGGCGAGAAGATACTTGTGCACTACCGCCAGGTAGACGTGAATGCATCCATGGCATCTCCTTTTCAACTCTTTTGGGATTTGGGGCTGTAGTTGAGATATTATTTGAGCTTTTGAGATGTTATAATCAGTACTTTATCACATTCATACACTGATGGGACACACATCAGAGGCAATGAGGGGTTCAGTGTTGCCCACTGCCCAGGAACACTTCAGCATGTGACTGCTGGTGGAATTGAACTCCCAGCTCTCCCATTGGAGGAGACTGCTCTAGCCTCTCAGCCACAGCTGCCCTCAACTGAAGAGGACTATTATTTAATAGGTGTAAATAAATGTCTAAAAAATAAAGTAATGTGTGTAAATAGTTCATTTTTTAGACATTTATTTTGTAGAGTTACAGCTGTTTGTTAATAAATGTTGCTGTGGAACAACTGGGACAAAGCTTTGACTCAGAAATATCTATTTTTGTTATTCTTTTATGGAAAGAAAATTATATTGAGATATATATCGTATATCGCGATATATCATAACAATATCGAGGTATGAATTTTAGTCCATATCGCCCAGCCCTACTTTGTTGCCATGGTAACACATCATAACAAATGTCCAAAAATTAAAAGTTTCAATAAAAATCCTTCCAGCTGCACAGCATCCGATACCAGAGGAGGTAATCATCCCAAAAAGGCGATTTACATCCAGAGAAAGAGGAATAAAAGTTTTCAAAAGAAATATTCCAGAATTAACGTAACAAGCAAGGCATAAATAACAAGTTCTCGTCTTCAAATGTATATTTTTAGTATATTGCTTCCTGTGGTAAAAAGAATTAAAGAATTGTGACCAAAATTTTGCCTTTTTTAAACTCACATCTGTCAGAAGTAAAGTTTTTCACTTGATTCAAAGCTTTAAGTTTAGCGTTCTAATTAAAGAAAAGGCAATCCAACAGTTCCTTCAGTTTCTATCAGTGCCGCTTTGACGCGGCCGTGCAACAGTTCATAAAATACAGCCTCAGGAAAGACAGTTAATTAGAACAGAGACCCTGGAGGACCTAAATTTATCACATTGTGAAATGCTGCAGTGCTTTATCTCTTGCTCCTACAGCTTTAGAACAATGCCCAAACATTTTCCATCACTTGAAAAGCTGAAACAGCAAAAAAAAAAAAAAGTTTGTGAGAGGTATCCATCTTGAATACAGCCTGACCCCAACACGCAAAGGGACGGCGCTGCTGGGTAATTAGCCGTAAATGATAATGAGCTTGTGGATAAATATGCATGTGAGGTGGTCCAGAATCAGCAAAACGAAGAAAACAACTTCATCAACTGACCAACACGCTTCGACATCTGGCCTTCATCATCTCAACTCAACTCAACTCAGCTTTATTTTGGTAAATTAAAAACATTACAAACAAAAGAAAGAAAAACAATATTAATGGTAAATCAATCATTTACCAAAAAAGGAATAGGCTGAAGCCAAGACTTATACTTGCCTACCCTATTCATAGACTCAGCAGTCTACATAATGACAGCTATCTACTGTCCATATATATACATAAGTGCACATACAAACATTTACTGTATATTTAAATACGATACATATACATACTCACATTACATACATACATGGTTACACAATACATATACAGTATACATCTACATAACATCTCCATAAGCTTTTATAATTTTACATTTTAAAGCTCTTTTAAAGCTCACCAAAAAAGCACATAATTTGAGATGATCACTCAGTTCATTCCACAGTTTCACGCCGATAACTGAAATACATCTAGATTTTACTTTACTTTTCTCTTTACCTTGTTCAAATATTAACAAACCTCGTAAATTATATTTACTCTCTCTTAACTTAAATAATTTCTGAATTCCAGAGGGAAGACTTTTATTCAGTGCTTTATACATTATTTCCAGTATTTTTATATAAACAATGTCATTAAATTTTAAAGTATTATTTTGAATAAAAAGTTTGTTAGTTGGTTCACAATATCCCACTTTATTAATAAGACTAATTGCTTTTTTTTGTAACTTTATTAACACATCAATAGTAGTTTTGTTTGCATTTCCCCATATTTCTGAGCAATATGACAAGTAGGGCATAACAAGGAAGAGTATACAATATGCAAGCCTTTTACATTTATTAAATCTTTTATTTTAAACAATATTCCAATAGTTTTTGCAATTTTATTTCTAATATATTCAATATGAGGCTTCCAACTAAGTTTGCTATCTACAGAATGATACCTAAAAATTTTGTCTCATAAACTCTGTCGATTTCAACTCCATTTATATGCAACTTTAAATTATTATAAATCCGATTACCTGAAAATACCATAAATTTAGTTTTTTTTTTCATTTAAAGAAAGCTTATTATAATCAAACCACTTTTTTAACTCAGCTAGCTCTTTTTCTACTATTTGTATTAATTCATCTATATTCTTTCCAGAAAAGAAAAAGTTTGTGTCATCAGCAAACATTATGAATTTCAAAATACCGGACACTGTAAAAATATCATTTAAATAAAGTATAAATAATTTAGGCCCTAGAACTGAGCCTTGAGGAAGACCACATTTTATAGTTTCAATTTGTGACTTTGTGTTGTTAATTTGTACATATTGTAACCTATTACTCAAATAACTCTTTAACCACTGATGTGTAACCCCCCATAAGCCATATTGTTCACATTTTCCCAGTAGTCGTTCATTCATTCATTCAACCTTTATTTAGTCAGGTAAATCTTTTGAACCTCATGGGCTCATTTACGAAAGCGACCTGCTAAAACTAAAGAACAATGAACAGCAGTGATAGAATTTCATTAAACAATAAACAAACAAACAATAAACAATAGAAAACAAAAAGAGAGAAAAAAACAAAAGATTTTTTTTTTTTTTAACAAAGTATCAAAAAACTAGCAAAACATTATAAGGTAGACGTATAAAATCATGGTCAATGGTGTCAAATGCCTTACATAAATCAATGAACACACCCACTGTATTAAGTTTCTGATCAACTGCTGCAGCAGCATGTTCCACAAACTCCATCACTGCTAAAGGTGTGGAGTAGTTGTTCCTAAAACTGTACTGGTGCTCATTTAATACATTGTTTTTATTGAGAAAGGAGTCCAGCCTTTTTATGAATATTTTTTCCAGAATTTTAGAAAATTGTGGAAGCAAGGATATGGGTCTATAATTTGTTAAAATTTGTTTATCACCACTTTTGTGGACTGGAAACACCTTGGCTATTTTCATTTTGTCAGGAAAAATTCCAGTGAAGAATGATCTATTACAAATATAAGTGAGTGGTTTAATAATACTATAAATGACTTCTTTCACGATAGCCAAATCAATATCATTACAGTCTTTGGATTTCTTATTTTTTAATTTTTTAAATACTTCAATGACCACTTTCACTCACTCCTCCAAGAAACATTGTATTAATATTATTAAATGTATAACTGAGTTTTTCATCTCTAATCTTTGGCAACTCCTTTACTAAATTAGGAACAATTTTAACAAAGAACTGATTGAAAACTTCAACAATATCCTCTTTATTTTCCATTGTGGTGTTATTATGTTTAATACATATTGGGAAATCTCTGTCTTTGTGATTTTTAATAACACTATTAATGATCTTCCAAGTACCCTTAATATCATTGCTGTATTTTTGCAATAGTCTATCATAATAATACAGTTTTTGCTTTCTCAGCACTGATGTTAATTTGTTTTTATATATTTTATATTTTTCTTCTTTTTCCTGGGTTGGGCACCTAATAAAATCCTTATACAACTTGTTTTTCTTTTTACATGACTTTTCCAAACTCCTTGTCATCCAGGGAGTCGTTCTGTTTTTTGATGTCTGTCTGTATTCTTTAAAGGGACAATGATGTTTATGTTTATTAAATTTGTTCTTTTTTTTTACAAAAGAAACAATACAAGACAATCTCATAAATGATAGTGTACAAAATGTAAAAAAATGAAAGGTAGCAGAAAGAAGAATAAATCTTATTATATCTGCCCCTTACTTCCAACAATCAGATTAAACAACAATAATCTTCAGCCAACAGTACAAAATGACTAACTCTTTCTAATTTTCTAACTAATACAATACACATTACGCTATTTCATATATATATTTTTAACACATTTGTTTTGATCATTTTTTTAAATGTAAACATTGACTTGGCATTTTTAACTACATTCTCCAAGCCATTCCATAATCTAATTCCCTGGATTGAGGTAGAACGTCCCTTCAAACTGGTTCTGAATTGTGGTTTTACAAACAACTCTGTCCCCTTAAGATTATAACAACTTTGTCTTTTAACAAAGTGCATTTGGATATTTAAAGGTAATGCATTATTTTGAGCTCTATGTATAACAATGATGATTATAAATTCTTGCAAATACTTCTAAAAACATATTATAGGACTCATTAACGTCATCAACATAAACTTTTTGCCAATTATAATTTAACAATTCTGCTTTCATTGCTTCCACAGCTTCAGGTAATTTAACTCTAACTAAATTAGAATTTGGCTTTGTCATATTTACTGAAGCGTACAATCAGTAAAGTTTAAATAAAAAATATGAAACGCAAACAGCTGCACATGCTGCCATTCAAGCCCGAGTTTGAAATTGGGATTGTAAAAAAAAAAGTTTTGGTCAATCTTTGTTAATAACATTATGCACAATTCTATGTAATATGCTGAGCTGTACATTTGACCCAGTTATAGCCATTTATGGGGCAGCTGTGGCTGAGTGGTTAGAGCAGTCATCCACCAATGCAAGAGTTGGGGGTTCGATTCCACCAGCAGTCACATGCTGAAGTGTCCCTGGGCAAGACACTGAACCTATCATTACCTCAGATATGTGTCCCATCGGTGTATGAATGTGACAAAGCACTGATTGATCTTTGTAGAAATCTAGCAGAGTGCTGTATGAATGGGTAAATGAGGACACAGATTGTGCAGTAAAGCACTTTGAGTGTCTTGATAAATAGAACGGTGTTATATACGTAAGTAGTAGTACAGTCCATTTACCATTTGTGTGTTGGTTAATGTCAGTTAGTTGTGCTGTGTCGGGTGTGGCGGTCATATTATGTTGAGAGTCAGAGTCAGAGAGTCAGAGAGTCTTTATTGTCATTTGCACCGCATGTGGTACATGTGATGTAAACGAGATTATGTACACGGGGTCCCAGTTACATCCAACAACAAATGCAAGAGAAAAACAGTAATAACATCTAGAATTAACTAAGAAAAACATCAACTAGTAATACACTAAGCCTAATATAGTGGAAATAAACAGCAGCACGAACATGAGTTTGTATGAGCAGATGGTCACAGATGAACACAGATGAACACAGCAACAAGAAAACATTGATTGGGTTAACACTGTAAGTTTATGTTTTTAGATGTAAATCCAATGGACATTTTGAGTATTTGGGTAAAATCGGTTCATTAGCTCATGAGATATTTTGCTAACAGACTGACAGAGTTGATTCAAAGTATTTGTTGTGAAAGACTCAGTTACAACAACACTAAATTTTTGCTCAGTACAGGAGGCATTTCTGTGTCATCTAAGAGATTTTTGATGGATTGAGACGTGTCCAGGTGTCCTTTTGATGGACTGAGACCTGTCCAGGTGTCCTTTTGATGGACTGAGAGTCGTCCAGGTGTCCTTTTGATGGACTGAGACTTGTCTAGGTGTCCATTTGATGGACTGAGACTTGTCCAGGTGTCCTTTTGATGGACTGAGACTTGTCCAGGTGTCCTTGTGATGGATTGAGACCTTTCCAATGTCCAGTGCGTCCCCCGCCTCTCGCACAGTGACTGCTGGAGAAAGACACCAGCTCCCCCACGGTTAGGAAAGAGGGTTAAAAATGGACCAGTGGATGCTTTGGCATGGTTATTTTATGATAAGAATACAAAAAAATAATTTTGGTAGTTGTTTTTCATCACAGAGTTGACTGAGGAGTTACAGAACTGTAAGTTTTTCATTTAATAAGATTGATGTCCTGTTGCCCAGAGCTAACTCAGATTAAAACAGCACGGTGGGCAGCACGGTGGCACAACTGGTAGAGCTGCTGCCTCTCAGCGAGAAGGTTGCCGGTTCAAATCCCGGTCCGGGGCCTTTCTGGGTGGAGTTTGCATGTTCTCCCCGTGCATGCGTGGGTTTCCTCCGGGTACTCCGGTTTCCTCCCACAGACCAAAAAACATGCTTGTTAGGCTGATTGGTGACTCTAAATTGACCCTAGGTGTGAGTGAGAGAGTGGATGGTTGTTTGGTGTGAGTGAGACAGGTCCCTCTTGTAAATGAGTCCCCGTGACTCAACGAGGCTAGCCTGTATAAATAAAGGTTGAATGAATGAATGAAAAAAAACCCTTTTATTAAAGTACGAGGCTTGAATATGAGGTTTCATCTGCAGCCACTCAGAGAAGAGAAGCAAACAATTACTGTCATTAATCATAGTATGTATATATATATATATACTGTTTTTTTTATTCTTAAAATGGAAATGGATTTATAATAAATCTTAAGCTCTCAGCTCCCATCAAAGTGAGGAAGTCATACATAAATCAAGAAATGTCTTAATTGAATGACAAACCTACAACTAACACAACTGTTGTGCTGCGACTAAGCTTTGATTATTATTTATTGAATAAAGAATTAGCGCAGTGAAACTGACTTAAAGACAAAGCGTTTATTGCCTTCCATCAGAAAATGTGAACAAATATTTAAAAAGTTTTATTGTTCAAACAAAATCCAACCCAAAAAATCCCAGTTTGTTTTATTTGCGCTCATCGTCGTGTTTACAAAAGATTAACGTCTTAGAATGAAAGTAAAAGAAAACAAAAGTGCTGATTTTCCTCCTCGTGGGGCAGATTTCTGCAGGAAAATGACTCGGGCTGAGTGTTTCTCCTGCTGTGGCTTTCTCCCTCTCATGTATGGATGCAATCAGGGGTTATGGAATGATCCCGACACCTGGGTTGGTTGATGAGAGGCTGAGACGCACAACGTGGCCACCTTGAGCTGTCAGCAGCTCATCCATCATCCAACGCTCGCCTCTGCCCAGCTCATAACTCCATCACGCCTTTCAGCACTTGCAGATTGGCTGATTTCTGCAGGGAACACTGGCTGGATAAACTGCATATGAGACCTGCCCTGGGGGGGGCCTCTGAGCAAGGCATTTACTTTCTGCAGACTGGGGATTCACTTAAAGGGGATTTTAAATCAACACAAAAACAAACATCAGCCATCATTATCATATAAATAAGTGCTTAAAGTCCTCCTGGAATAAATTTAACTCAGCCCGTGGTGGAGTCTAGTTAAGACAAATCTTTTTTAACGTACTGACGTCCTCTCCTTCGCTGGGATTCATCTGTTTCACAGTTTAAAAGACCGAACTGCATCAGAGTGGCATGCAGTAATCACAATTTGAGTGCACTTTTACAATCCCAGTAAATCTCTGACTAATAAAAAAACAACTACTGAGCAAAGCCCCCAACCTGAATGCACGAGCGTGTTCAAAATAATGTGGGTTAGCTTAAAGCCCGAGACACGGCTACCACTGAATTAGAGCACTGAGGTGTAAACGTAACCTTGACGTTCATTAAAATGCTTTAAACAAGATAAATTAATGTGCAGATAAAGGTCTAGTATTCCTTAACTCATACACAGAAGAGTTTTAAACTAAAATCTCATTAGCTAAAAAAAACAGCTAGATTCTACACCGCATTACAATCTAGCTGTTTTTTCGCTACTTTTCCTTTTAATTACCATTTTATTTTCTCTTGTTAAAAATAAATTAATATGTAGGGATTCATTCATTCATTCATTCAACCTTTATTTATACAGGCTATCCTCGTTGAGCCACGGGGACTCATTTACAAGAGGGACCTGTCTCACTCACACCTAGGGTCAATTTTAGAGTTACCAATCAACCTAACAGGATGGAATAGGGATGGCACCATCTAGTGGGCCTCCCTTGTCTGTGCACCCTTGTGTGTCATTTTTCTTGATTAATTCCACCTTCTGTTCCCAGCAGTTTGTAATCACGTCCTGTCTTGTCTGTGTATTTAAGCCTGTCTGCGAGTCTCAGGGGCGGATCTACTGGGGTGGCATGGGGTGGCAGTTGCCACCCCAACAGAGAGCCTTGCCACCCTGTTTGCCACCCCAGCTGGACATTACGAATGCGAACATCTTTTTTCCAACAACATTGAATGCAGCACAATGTTGTCATATGGTCCACACTCCTTACCAGTTGGTGGCGGTAATGCTCACCTAACTTTCTTGCCAACTGCCAATAAATTTAAAGAAGAAGCACAATGTACAACTGACTCAAGACGTCAAGTTCTGACTGAGTGGCGGGAAGTGAGAAATGAAATGAAAGGAGGACTGAACACACCTGTATTTCTGCTTCCTGTACTTTGGCTGTTTCATGTCTCTCCCTTTACATTGCATCATTTTATTTATATATACAGGTAGTCCCCGACTTACGAACGAGTTCCGTACCTACGGGCCGTTCGTAAGTCGAAAATTCGTAAGTAGGATCACATACAAAAATATATATATATTGTTTTTTACATTTTTGGGCGCTAGTGGCCTTTATTGGAGAGGGCGAAGCGGTAGAGAGGGGGGAGACACCACAGAAAGAAGCTTGTCGGGTCTGGGACGTGAACCTGTGACGCCTGCGGAGAGGCTCAGCCTCCAGCATATGTGCCGCCTGCTTTATCCACTGCCCCAAAGCGGCGGCACATATATATTGTTTTTTGCACAGTACTGTACATCTATTTATTTATATTTTTTAAATTCCTTATAAAAAAAAAAATAGATGTACAGTACTGTACAGTTACCAAGCACTTAGCCTATCATAACACAGTTTTTAAAGATGAAGGAGTGAGTTGAATTGTCTCCCTTTCACATAAAGGGAGCTAGCTCCCTTTATGTGAATGGAGCCTGCTAGGGAGGAGGGAGACAATTCAACTCACTCCTTAACTGTGTTAGGATAGGCTAAGTGCTTGGTAACTGTACAGTACTGTACATTTATTCATTTATTATTTAAAAAAAGTTTTATTTTTATTTTTTATAATGAGATGCGTTCGTAAGTCCGAAACGTCGTAAGTCAGGGGCGTCGTAAGTCAAGGACTACCTGTATACTGTATATATATGTATGTGTGTGTGTATGTGTGTGGAGGGGGAGGGTGTTGCCTCCCCCTGAAACATCCTTGCCACCCTCTTGCCACCCCATAGATATTTTTCTAGATCCGCCCCTGGCGAGTCTTGTCCTTTGTCGCATCATCGTTGGGTCTTCCCAGTGCTGTCCTGTCGTGTTCCAGTCTCCAGAGTGTGAGTTGCTGCCACATCAGCCATTTTGATTTATTATTATTAAATATCTATATTTTTGTACTTCCTACGTCCAGAGTCTTGTCTGCAACTATTGGGTTGACTCCTGCCTGATAAAATCCTGACAAAATAAATTTGTACGCATCCTTTATGATTGTCTATTGTTGTCGTTGTTGTCCACTTTTGTCATAACTCTTTGTTAAATTTCAAGTCTCTCTTGTAAATGAGTCCCCGAGGCTTAATGGGACTAACCTGTATAAATACAGGTAGTCCCTGAGTTACGACGGAGTTCCGTTCTTACGCTCCGTCGTAACTCGAATTTCGACATAACTCGAAACATACGTCCAAACTGCACCTTATATTTACAGTACTGTATTTTACCAAGCACTTAGCCTATCCTAGCATAGCCTGGTTAAAACCAGACCCTTGTCCTTCACTTCGCTTTGTACTAGGGTCTGGCATTTCTCCCATAGACAACGATTTCTCCGGTAGATTTTTGACCGGACCAATCAGAGAACAGAAGGCGGAGTTTTGTTAGTTTAGCCTGGCGAGGTCCAGGCTATCAGATAAATAGCTCAGAAACCACTCGGTGGATATTTTTTCTGCTACCAGTGTGTAATGGACCTTACCAAGCTCCGCCCACAGGGCCGCGTTTCATTGGCTAATGCCCATAACACGTCACAGCGCAGCTTCCACGTGCGTGCCGGTCTCACAAAACAAACGCTACAGTAGCGTTTGTGAGACCGGCACCACATGCTACTTACATTGCTAGCTAGCATACGTGCAGATTTTTTTTGCGTCAGGGTTGGGAAAATTGTCCTCCACCGTCAGTGGGGTATCTGTACCGGAGATGTCAGGTACCCTGACCGTATTTGTGGAAGTAAAATTCACCGCTTCCCTATATGTGAAACTGAATGCCTTGCTTGGATCAAAGCTTGTGCACGACCACTGCGCTCGGCCCTGTTGCACAAAACTGAACAATTATTTCTTTCACCAGCAGAGAAGGGTTGACCTGCTTTTGAAACCTGCTAGTTAACAACACGCGGTCACGATGAGAGAAAGCCACAGTTCACTGAACGTTCTGGAAGTTGGGAAGAAACAGCTCGGCTAACTCCACATGAGCTAGCTAACACAACGAGCTACTCTACTGTCGATTTCACCTAAAACTGCACAAAATCGTGACACGAAGGCTGGATTTTAACTAACACACTGAACAGCTGAGCTCATTAGCCTTCACAAAAGTCGCTGTCGGCGTGTTTAGCAGCTAAAGCAGCAACGAGATTACAGTTAGCATTAGCTTTGCGACCAAGGCACACTCAAACTTTTGCCAACAACATAAATCACTGATTTCAAAAGTAATCCTCATAACCATGAATGCCTGACTTACCCAGCCTTGCAGGACAATAGTCATCAGTGATCCTGTCCACAGCTGTAATAATGCTGAGCGTTCAGGAGCTGATGTTTTCCTCATCAAACAGTAGTAGCATTAGCTGTGACGCGCACGCTGTTGGAGGCATCGCGTGGATCAAACAACTTGATAACGTCCAAAAAAAAAAACATGAACTTGTTGGTTCCCCTGTCTATTGTCATGGCTGATATTTTGTTGGAATCTGGCAGAAATGATACACTATTCGACTCAGAAATACCCTGCAGAGTCAGTCGACGCCATGTTTTCCATTGAAACTAATGCTGAGCTTGGGAGACACGGAGACCGGCCGGAGCTTAGGGGGCGTTTCTGGGCGGAGCTTGGTAAGGTCCATTATATGGCTCTAATTTACTGACTGTTGGCCTAGATGAAACATTTGAGATAAAATTCGATTTTTTATCATTTATTTTCGTAGCGCACCCGAGGCTGTTTGGAAAATGTCAAACCAAAACAACTTAAATCCAGCAGATTTGACCATTTCGTGAATTGATTTAGGAACTGTTAAGCTCAGGAACACTTCTGATATAACGTCAGCTAAGAAATATATTTTTTCTCATTATTTCTTCATACCCATCTGCTCACTACAGGCTCATGTTCAGGCTGCTGTTTAATACACCATATTATTTTACATAATTAGTGTTTAGCATACATGTTAGATCCTTGTATACTGTTTCTATTTACTTTATATTTTTGCTGTTTTGGGGTGTAACTGGGACCCTGTATACACAATTTCATTCCACCTCATGTACCACGTGTGATACGTACGAATGACAATAAAGAACCTTGATCTTTGATTTAAGCAATAAAAAAATTAGAAAGCATATTTTTTGTCAATTTTCGAAAGGAACCTTACGTCTAGATACAGCCACACCAAAAATGAAGTTGGCCAGTTGCTTATTTTTTACATGACCCTGCTCACAACATGCTCAGACGGACGGAGGGAGGGAGAGTATCTCCAATTCCCTCTTTTCGCTCCGTGGCAGGGGACTGACATGATCTGGTGGTTTAGGGTTGAACCCACGTGCAGGCAGAGGCAGGAGGACTCGAGTGTAAAATAAATAATTATTTATTTTACAATAAACGAAAACAAAGTGCTGACGGAGCAGCCAAAAACCTACTGACAAGAAGGAGATGACATGAAGAGCAGACCAGACCATAACACGGTGGAAGGGGATACCAGAGGAGTGAAAACACACAGACTAAATACAGGGAGTCCGCGACTTATGAACGAGTTCCGGACCTACGGGCCGTTCGTAACCCGATTTTGACGTGTCGGGGACCACCCGAGCTGCCACTGTTTTTTTTAAATAATTTTTTAGTACATGTACAGTACTGTACAGTTACCAAGCACTTTGCCTATCCTAACACAGTACCTTACATAAATATTTAAAAAAAACATTAAACACATTAAACAATTAAATTAAAAAATACAATTTCTTACTTTGAGCTGGTCAAGCTCGTCTTAGTCTTTTAGCATGTTAGCTCTTGCACGTCCGACCTCTGCAGCTTCATACTGCTTCATGCGGTCCAAACTGTTTACAGGAAGGACTGTTAGCATGTTAACTCCATACATTTGGAGCAATCATGAAGGAAAAAAGATTTAATAACTTACTTGGAGCCGTTTTTCCTTCCAGCAGGCTCCGCACCGCGTTAGCATTAGCACCTCCATAGCTGCGCACGTTAGCCCTCCGTTAGCTCGGTGTCGTACCTCCAAAAAGGCTGCGCAGCTTTCTCCGTGTTTTAGCATGTTAGTTCGGTGTCCATCAAACATCTGAGGCTAAAAGGCAGACATCAGGCGAGCTAACGGCTGCAGCAGGCGTCTCCGCGGCCTGTCGGGTCCTGTCTCCGGTGGAGCTAACGTTAGCATGTTAGGTGGTGGTTGTCCGGTCACATTACGCTGTCTAATGCTTCACGCGTTCCACAGCGTCTTTTCCCTTCGTATATCCATCCAACCACAAACCCCCCGTTCAGCTGGAGGTAATGTGTCAGCGCGAAGCAACCTCTGAATCAACACGGTACGGCTGATGAGCTAACAGAAGCTAAACATGGCGGCCAGAAACTGTCCGAAACTACCGGAAACTGCGTAGTAATTTGGCTTAAAAATAATAAAAAATAATAATATTAATAATAATACTTTATTTATAAAGCCATTTAAAACAACCACAGCTGCAACAAAGTGCTGTACAAATGAAATAAAGAACATTAAAAAAAAAAATATATATATATATATTTAATTTCATATTTTTATTAATTATGATGCGTGATGTAAGTCCAAGTTGCCATAGGTTGAGGGCGCCGTAAGTCACGGACTCCCTGTACAGACGCTAATGAGACTGAGAGGGAAACACCTGGAGTGATTGGGACTCAGGACAAGAGTGTGAAGGAGCAGAAACACGAGGAAGAGGAAAAAACACAGGGAGGTGCAGAAAACACAGGACAGACAGAAACGTCTCAGGGGCAATAAAAGGAAGAGGAATAATGCAGGTCACACAGTCTGAAGAGTTTAAGAGTCTGACGAATCTGCAGTGGAAGAGACAAAAAAAAAAACAAGAGTTGCTCTTTAGGATCCTAATTTGCACAAGCTCCAACCCACAAGCCAATCAGGTTCCAGGAAGCCCAGCTGTGGGTGAGTGAGCATCAGGAGCCACGGTCAAAGCCTGCCCCACTGAGTCAAAACGACGGGTCAGAAGATTTATTAATCAACAGAACAGAACATTCTATGCAAGAAATCATTGTACCCTTAAGCTCACGAGAATTAAATGTCCTTACCGTTCATAACAAAATGCAATGATCTTGAAACACGGACTTTATAAATCAGACTGCATCATTTGTAAAAGAATACAGTAGTCCCTCACTACTTCCTGTTTCGTTTATCGCAGACTCGCTCTATCGCGTTTTTTTAAAGTAAGACTGGACATGACGCACAATTGGCTGATTGATGGATGAGCTGCACGATCGGCATGGAATTTTTATTTTAAATGAATTGTTTTAAATTATTTAGCACCTTTGTGCAGCCCACACTGCAGGATAAACTTCCTCCTGCAGCTGATCGGCTGATCTCAGTGCAAGGCGAAGAAGTGGGCGTGGCCGAGGATGCTTGCAGGCGGCAGACAGCAACCGAGGCAGAGAACTGAAATCACATCATACTTTGCTATAAATCGTAAAATAAACTACTACAGTACTTGCTACTTGTACTACTACTGTACAATATTCCCACTTCGTGTTTTTTCACTTATCGCGGGTCTTCATGGTACGGATCCTCGTGATAACGAGGGACTGCTGTACGCCAATATTCATCCAATGACAACGTTCTGAGAGTTGCACTGAATTTTGCCACGTGGATGATAAGATATTTTGCTTACAGACAAACAGGACTGAGTTCAAGAGTTACAGTCAGAGTTTTATAATGCAATGAGTAGAGCTCAGAATGAGGTGTGGGGATCACTCTCAGCTACTACCACACCAAATCTTAGCTCGATAACTGTAAAACTGGCGAGCATGAAATAAACGATGGCGCAGCACAGTCCAGCATCAAATAAATGTTTTGTTCTGTTTATAATGTCGTTTTAAGTGTCCTAATAAAACCGGTGGGCTTCTGCTCGGTGTGTGTGATGAACCAGAGGCATGAATATAAAGTGCTGCAAAAACCAATGTTTTATATTCCTCCTCAAAGCAGAGAAGAACAATACATCACACTCAGAGGCAGACTCAATCAAAACAGAAAAGACCAGGCATCTTGGAAAGCTGCAGGTTTATGCATAAAACATGCTCATCAGGGGTTTGTAGGACTTGAACTGACACCTCACCGTGCAGCAGGTGAGAGAAATATACAAGCTTCTCCAGGTGTTGTGTTCTTACTAGAAGCTCAGAGCCACTTGAAATCACAATATGACCTTCACCTGGTCCACAGCTCCTCCCGTGCTTTCATGGAAAACTTGAAGAACATGCAGCACACTTGTGATACTTGTGTTAAAGTCAGTCAGTGCCTTTTTGGTGCGTCATATAGAAGAAATAATCTGAAACAAAAAAGTGTCATTCTGCAGAAGCTGCATGTCTTTCCCACAGACTTGCATAGTCTTGAGAAAGAGAGGGCAGTGATTTAAGCAGATTGTTTGAAGGCAGAGGGAGGTGCGCACGTACAGATTGTTGTATTGCATGATTGCCTCTGGGCCCTCGTTGTGCGTATGAAATTCTCCACAGGCACAAGACGACAATGTGCATTAATCTGAACTTGAGGCACCTTCAAACTAAGAGTCTGAGGTGTTAAAGCTCATTCACCTTCTGCTGCATCTCTACTTGCAAAAAGAAGAACTGACTTAAATATGCACATACCGGTAACTTTGTTGGCACCCTTACAGCTCATTGAAACAAAGCTCGAGGATAAAGTCATCGTTAAAACAAATCATCTAATGTATGCATGCCCTTAGGATGCAATAGAGTAAACAAAAACTTGTCCAAATGAAGGGATTTGTTATTTTCTTTACAACAATGTGCTAAAAATATATTAACAGATTAGATCAGGGTTATTCAACTAAATTGCTCAGGCGGCCGCAGTTACTAAAAGCCAGTAGCTCAGGAGTCGAATATCCAGCAGTTATTGTGATTAAGTACAAAGAAAGTTTGTTTTATGGTTTAAAAATCTAGTTTTATTTAAATTGAACCCAATGGTGGGCTGAACTGAGTTCATCAGAGGGCCTGATTTGGCCCCCGTGCCTCCAACTGAATAGCCCTGGATTAGATGGTTTCCTTAAGGAGACATCTTTACAAAATAGTCATGTTTCAGTCATGTTCAGCATATATAAAGGGAACAAACATGCCATTAAGGAAGTTAGAAAGATGATTATAGATTCATATTAAAGGTAAAGGCTACAAAACCATCTCCAAGCAGCCTCATGTTCCTCTGATCCCAGCTGCTCAAAACCAGGGCTTCAATTGAGCTGGATCCTGCTGGAACATAATCCGAGAACTCTCTTGTTTTGAAAGGGTGCATTCTGATAACTGTTTGCTAGGATCCGGCTTGGATCCGGTAACTCTCAGGCTTACAAATAATAAAGTTTTGAACAAATATGACTGTTGTGAATTAATATGTACCGGTAAATTGAAAATAATTACATAAACACTCATTTTAAACACAACAGCCACTTTTGAGCTGTCCTATCAAGTAGCTTTTCCATGACTACTCTTAAAAAATCTCCACCCCTAAAAGAATGGTGGGGGTGAGTGCTGAGCTAACCAGGCAGTCGTACGCGGGAAGGAGCCCACAGGCAGCCACAGACAGGCACCTGAAGGTTTCACATGTTGAGTCGGACAACAACGAGCAGGGACAGTGTCGGGTTCGAAACCATCAAGTAAGGGAGAAGGGGGGGGTGGGATGCTTGACAAAAGCAAAGTGTTTACAAATGCAGCTAAACATAGATGTTTAACAACACATTAAAATACACCAACATCTACTTTATTAAAAAGTTTCTGGGGGATGGCCCCCAGACCCCAACCCTGCCACCCCACTGTCCCACCCACTATTTGCGTTCCAGCGTTGATCAGTTTACAAATTAAGCCCTGCTTATAACGTTAAAAAGTATAAAGCTCATGGGACATAGCCAACCTCTTAGTACATGGACGCAAGAGGAAATGCGACCCCAGGTTGATTGTGGGAATGATAATAGAGCCAAGGAAATCATCCAAAAACATTCAAGCTGAACTCAAAGGTCAAGGTATGTCACTTTCTGATCACACCAGCCATCACATTTTGAATGATGACAAGCTCCACGAGTTCTTTTGACTTATAAGACAAAACAGGAGTTTTTAGGCTGGTCTCATCAGTCGTGTGCTTGTGTGTGTGTTTTCTTATTATGGAAGGGTATCAATCAATTTATCCGTCTGTATGTTGCCGCTCAACACCTACTGAACGCACAATACAAACACATGGTTCCATGTTTAGAAAGCTTTGATATATCAATTTCCATAAATTGTCTTATTTACAGAGCTGGCTGAAGGTAGGAGTATCACAGAAAAGGTGGTTTGGTTTGAAAAATAATTATTCACATAAAAAACATCAAACGGATGTTTCAGACCCGCCACACTGGACCCGCTACAAGAACCTTTATACATTTTAACAAATGTAAATGATCTGCTGTGAAACATGAAATGGCTTTGCTTTTATCTTCAAACTGATTTTTTTATTTATATAAGAACTGAGAAAAGAAAACCTTTTACAAAGCAACAACATCCTGTTAATGTTTGGGACATAAAAGCCAACGCTCCAATAATCACGCCGTCATTGAAGCATAAACATCACTCAGACGCTGTGCTCCAAATGTGTGACTGTTTCCTTTACAACTTTAGATATAGTGCTGCAGGTAATTATAAATGTAAATATTTTTATGACGAACAGTAAAAATAAATAAATGCTTCAAGCAAGTTTAAAGGAGCTGTATGTAACTTTTCTAACAATATATTTTTAACATATTTCTTCACTCTGTCACTACCTCTTGACATACTGATTTTAGACAAGTAATCTCTGAAAAAAACTGGATAGAAAGTGTGGATAGAAAGAGAAATGGAGTAGGGGTGGTCCTGAAGGAGGAGTTGGCAAAGAATGTAGTAGAGGTGAAGAGAGTGTCAGATAGGGTGATGTGTCTAAAGGTAGAAGTAGAAGGTCTGATGCTAAACATAGTAAGTGGTTATGCTCCACAGGTTGGATGTGATGAGGAGGAGAAAGATAAATTTTGGAAAGATTTGGATGAAGTGATAGAGAGTATTCCCAGGGAGGAAAGAGTGGTGATTGGAGCAGACCTGAATGGACATGTTGGTGAAGGAAACAGAGGGGATGAGGAAGTGATGGGTAGGTTTGGTGTCAAGGAAAGAAACCAGGAAGGACAGATGGTGGTGGATTTTGCCAAGAGAATGGAAATGGCTATAGTCAATACCTATTTCCAAAAGAGGAGCGTAAGGCGATCATTCATCAAGATTAACGCCCGGAAGGCCTCTGGTCCTGACAACATACCTGGTCGTGTGCTGAAGGACTGTGCAGGGGAACTCGCAGCGGTCTTCACGGACATCTTTAACATCTCACTGAGCCAGGCCATCGTCCCCACCTGTTTCAAAGCCACCACCATCATCCCTGTCCCAAAGAAGGCAACGCCCGCATGCCTCAATGACTATCGCCCAGTAGCACTCACCCCCATCCTGATGAAGTGCTTTGAACGGCTAGTCATGAAAAGCATCACATCTGTCCTCCCTGCCTCCCTGGATCCCTTCCAATTTGCATACCGACCTAATCGCTCAACCGACGATGCCATCTCCTCTGCCCTTCACACAGCTCTCACACATCTGGACACGAAGGACTCCTATGTTAGAATGTTGTTCATCGACTTCAGCTCGGCATTCAACACCATCATCCCCCAACAGCTCATCCTTAAACTGGACAGTCTGGGGCTGAATACCTCAATGTGTAACTGGCTGCTAGACTTCCTGACTGGGAGACCACAGACAGTACGAGTCGGGAGTAACACATCTAGCACCATCACATTGAACACAGGGGCCCCACAAGGATGTGTACTGAGCCCCCTTCTATTCACCCTGCTAACACACGACTGCACACCATCATACAGCTCCAACCACTTCATCAAGTTTGCGGACGACACAACAGTGGTGGGTCTCATCAGCAACAACGATGAGACGGACTACAGGAACGAGGTGAGCCGCCTGGCCTTGTGGTGCGGACACAACAATCTCACTCTCAACGTGGAGAAGACAAAGGAGATTGTTGTGGACTTCAGGAAGAGGGATGCCCAACATGCCCCTCTGACCATCAA
>JBBPBX010048748.1:0-25629 GCA_038048925.1 Garcialebias charrua
CTGCTTTTAGTATGAAGGGTGCTTTATAAATAAAATTGATTGATTGATTGATTGATTGATTGATTGATTGATTGATGTCTGTGATGGTGAGGAGACTGACTCCATCTTCCATTTGGAAATTTTAGCCCGCTTTATATAAGGTCATAATTTAACTCCAAAGAAAGAAACATGTTAAAATCCATTAATATTAATTCCTAGCTTTCATTTTAGTGTCTCAGTCTTAATGGTTGACAGTGAGACCTAGATTAAAGTTGTAAACTCTGAGTTGTTCTGGCATGCAGTTGTAGAGGTTTCAGTGGCATATTTATCTCATCGTGTTGTTTCTCGGTGGCAAATTTATCTCATCGTGTTGCTTCTATGTTTAGGTTCAGAGGATTCTCCAGTCGAGCCATCACAAGGAGGGTTTGGAGCTCAGTGGGCTGCTCACCAATCCCCATCTGCAGGTCAGAGATCAGCTTTCCTGCTGCGACCTTTTCTTAACCCACAATATGATAAGGCCACAAGCTTGCAGAGCCTTGCAGCCAACTCATTTATTTAGTTATTATTCTAATAATTAGACCACTGGAAATCTAATTAATGTTCTACACAACCGCCTCCAAAAGGCTAATTGTTTTTTTGCACCTTCCACTGGGAAGTCAGAGGTCAAGGTTTTGCATAATAATGGTTTGATGTGGGGAAAAGCAGCTGGAAGTTTTCTGTCTCTGATGTCCTTGTATGTACCTGATAAAAACTTGCTCACACTTACAGCAGATCATTGTTTTGTAAAGTAAATCCTTTAATCAACGTTATTTTATCAATCCCTGTAGGGGTAATTTAAAACGGTAGTCTCAGAAAAGGCAGGCTTTGTAAATGAGATTGTGATATTTGCTCATTTCTCTTATTCATTAAAAAAAAAACAATAATTGGAATTTTTGAAGCAGAGTTATTGGTTAGAATTTTTTTTTTAAACGACTGATAGTTGTAAGGTAATAGCTCATAAAACAGTCAAATTGAGCCATTCTTGCACATTCAAACATGCACACGTGGAGGGATCAGGATAGGTTGAAAGATGTGTCTTTCATTTGCAAACCCTTGAAATAGACACATGTTCATCTTTAGTTGTCGATAATTTCTCAGCGTTATCAACGTGTGATGTAAGAGCCTAAAGACTGGATTTACTTCTTTTTGTGTGAACTCGTCAGGACGTGCCTGCTGTTGCGTTTCATTGGTTCCGATTGGCTGTAACCTGTTTCTTAATATTCTCACAGTCTGTTTCTAAAGGCTTCTGTTGGAAAAACAAGACAAACAAATGCACGTTTGTTAGTGGCGATACTTGCTCTGTGTTGTCTTCTTTTTTATGGCTGTTTCCCACGGGAAGGCAAGTCACAGCCACAGTTGTCCGTCCAGTAGGGCTGGGAAAAAGTCCTTGATTTTAAGTAACTGTACTTGTAGTGGGTCGTCCGTTTAGCATTTATTTCTGTCAGCATGGAAGAATCAGACAAACATAAACTCATTTGCATCTCTACCTGTATTGGTTTAGGCATTGTTAGTGAAAAGTGGAGACACATGATCAGATTGCAATCATCCATTAGTGTATGGAACACCAAATTGCTCCAAAATTTTTATTTTTTTTAAACATCATGAAATAAGAGTCTAATGTCATTTTTATGAAATTGTTTAATCTGCTTCTCCACATCGAGAGGAGCCAGTTGAGGTGGCTCGGGCATCTGGTTAGGATGCCTCCTGGACGCCTCCCTGGTGAGGTGTTCCGGGCATGTCCCACCGGGAGGAGACCCAGAGGAAGACCCAGGATACGCTGGAGGGACTATGTTTCTCGGCTGGCCTGGGAACGCCTTGGGATTCCCCCGGAGGAGCTGCTCCAAGTGGCTGGGGAGAGGGAAGTCTGGGCCTCCCTACTTAGGCTGCTACCCCCGCGACCCGACCCCGGATAAGCGGAAGAAGATGGATGGATGGATGGATGTTTAATTTTTATTCTTTTATTTCATAATTGTGTTGTTTTTTTATAACGGCTTATTTATTTCATAATGCCACTTTTCAGCAGAATGACTTCAGCTGTCAATCAACGTCAGTGTGTTTGACCTTCACGCCCATTGGCTGATCCTTCACATCCATTAGTTTTCCTGAATACCTGCTCACTGGTACAGTTAGCGTAGCAGCTAGCAGCGACTTGCCAGGTCACCAGTCCAGACAGGAGTCTGCAACCTGCGGCTCTAGAGCCACATGCGACTCTTTCAAGCTTTGACTAAAACTAACATAAAACTGAAGTTTATGGTTGTTATTAGCCTGGTTAAAACCAGACCCTTGTCCTTCACTTCGCTTCGTACTAGGGTCTGGGACTTCTCCCATAGACAAGGATTTCTCCGGTAGATTTTTGACCGGACCAATCAGAGAACAGAAGGCGGAGTTTTGAACGACGTCGACTGACGTCGTCAGTTAAAATGGCTGCCGCCACGAAGGAATTTTCAAGAAAACAAGGTAAAAAACTATTATTTCTTTGCTGAGAAAAAATACATTTCTTAGCTGAAGTTATATCAGAAGTGTTCCTGAGCTTAACAGTTCCTAAATCAATTCACGAAATGGTCAAATCTGCTGGATTTAAATTGTTTCGGTTTGACATTTTCCAAACAGCCTCGGGTGCGCTACGAAAATAAATTATAAAAATCGAATTTTATCTCAAATGTTTCATCCAGGCCAACAGTCAGTAAATTAGAGCCATATAATTACACACTGGTAGCAGAAAAAATATCCACCGAGTGGTTTCTGAGCTATTTATCTGAATAGTTAAGGGCGAGATACACTCGAGCGTCCTCACGATACGCCAATACGCAGCGTACGTATGCCCCGTACGCAGCGTAGCCCCGCGTAGCCCCTCAGGGCAAGTACGCGCAAAAGTATTTTTTTACTACGCATACGCGATTCGCATACGCGATGCGCGGTGTCTGACCTAAACTTCCCCGGCTCCGGACTGTTTTGTATGTTACACAAATGAAATAAATTCCTCTTTTTTATCGCTGATCGGGCCTTTTCTTTTGTTTTTTTGCCTAAAGTCAAGTAACCGCTTCTTCCTCCGTTCACTCGATGAATGAAATGAATGAATTCAGGTCCTACCTGGGTGCGCGATGTTTTATATATTCCCTGGTGGGCTGTGGTGGGCTGTGGGCTGCAGGAAAAGCACTCCCTGTTATTATTTTTATTTCTGAGAGAACTTTTTATAACATATATAGTAGAAAGACCGTATCAGAACACCGCAGAAGTCTGAGCGAGCTGCTCACGATAGGTTTCACTTTGAGCTGACTGAAATCTGTCAATCATTTCAGTAGGCGTGTCAAAGTGACCAATCAGCGAGCTCAGTTGAGTCCTCTCCGTGGAGCGAAAAACTAGCGGAAGTGACGATCGGAAGTGACGGTACGGAGGAAATGACGTAGAATTTGGAGCGAAAACACGAGAATCTACGCGAGAACATCAGCCGAGCTGTAGCAGAGGCTCCGTATACGCGCGTATACGGAGTCTGCTTCACTGTATCTCGGCCTTTAGCCTGCCTTGGACCTCGCCAGGCTAAACTAACAAAACTCTGACTTCTGTTCTCTGATTGGTCCGGTCAAAAATCTACCGGAGAAATCCTTGTCTATGGGAGAAGTCCCAGACCCTAGTACGAAGCGAAGTGAAGGACAAGGGTCTGGTTTTAACCAGGCTAAGTTGTTATACAAACAACAACAAAATACTAGTTTTAGCTGTTTTCATGTAATTTCTTTGGCAAATACTGTACTCACTTTAACTTTTTGCTTTATTTCTATGCTTAATTATATTTTTCCACAATTAAAAAAATACATCTCTGCATAGCTTGTATATTTATTTTTATTTTTTTCACTTTCCCCACCTCTTTACAAGTATCTGGTGTTTTCATTTGTCTTAAATTGTAATAGTATCAATAAATATAAAAAATTATTAGATATTTTTTTGCTTTATAAGATCACCCCTCCCTACTGGCCACAAAAGTTTAGTTTAGTTTAGTTTAGTTTATTCATTCACTAAATAATACAACATTTCACAACAAATAAATAACACATAATGAAGGGTGGCAGTAAGAAGAAAAAATCTTATTTTAACTGCCCCTCTTACAATCCATCAAATCAAACAACAATCAACTTTAACCAATAAAAAAACAAGAAATAATTCACCAAAAAAATATCGAACTACAAAGCAACATACACAACAGTATTTCATTTATATCTTTGCAATAGTCCACTTTTTATCATTTTCTTAAATGTAATCATTGTTGCTGCATTTTTGACTTCAGTCTCCAAGACATTCCATAAGCCAATTCCTTGAATTGAGGTTGACTGACCCTTTAAACTGGTTCTATACAGTATTGTGGTTTAATAAATACTTCTATCCCCTTAAGATTATAACAGCTTCGCCGTTTAACAAACTGCATTTGGATATTTACAGGCAGTTGATTTTTATGAGCTCTATACATAACTAACAAAATATTATAATCCACCAAGTCCTGGAACTTCAACAATTTCAATTGATCAAATAAGGTGTTAGAAGGGTGACAATAATGTTTTCCTGTAATTATTCTAACAGCTCTTTTTTGTAGCAAAAAAATAGGCTCTGTAAATGTTTTACAAGCTTTCCCCCAAACAACAATGCAGTAAATCAAATGTGGAGCAATAATTGTATTATACAACAAATACAGGGCTCTGTCATTCAACAAGTCCCTGACTCTGTATAATACAGCAATGGACTTAGCCATCTTTGTCCTAACAGAATTTATGTGATTCTTCCACGTCAATTTATCATCAATAATAACGCCCAAAAACTTCACTTCATTGACACGACAGATTTCAGCACTATCAATCATAAATGGAACATTAACAGTTTTCTTCTTTTTTTTTTACTGAATATCATATACTGGGTTTTATCTAAATTCAACGATAATTTATTTAGTTTAAACCAATTTTGAATTTTAACAAATTCTGTCGTCATCAACTCAAACAACTGTTCAATATCTTTACCAAAACAAAAGAATGTGGTATCATCAGCAAACAATATACACCTAAGGAGTCCTGACACTTTTACCAAGTCATTTACATATAGAATAAACAGCTTTGGGCCAAGTACAGAACCCTGAGGGACTCCACAGGTAATATTGCAGAGGTCGGATCTTACATCATTTATCTGCACAAATTGTTTTCTATTTTTCAAATAACTGGATACCCACTGCAATGCTAGTCCTCTGATACCGTATTTACTCAATTTGTCAATGAGAATATCATGATCATTGACATTGACATCATATCATGTCTCCTCCAACAAACTTATAGTGGTGTCACGGTCAGCGGCCCATGGGCCACCAGTTGATAACAGTTATAGCAGGTTGTTGCAGCTCTGGACACATTGAATTTAGTGCATGAAAGTGTAAAAATGGCTCTTTTGATCATAAAGTTTGCAGACCCCTGGTCATGACGGCTGCAGAGTTGCATGAACTTCGTTCAGCTCAGGTGACTTTAGCAGATCAAACTGAGAGGATTACGTTCTCAGAAGATACAGGTGTCGTGACAAAAAGTGACGGGCTGCCAAAAATCGATCGGTGCCACGGGAGCGCGCACGGGAGGACTCGCTGTAGTTCTTTGAATTTAACAGGATTAACACTAGCTGTACCAGTGAGCATGTGAAGGATCAGCCAGTGGGCGTGAAGGTCCAGCCCACATGACGATGATTGACAGCTGAACTCATTCTGCTGAAAAGTGTCATTATGAAATAAATAAGCAGTTGATAAAAACACTATTCTGAAATAAAAGAATAAAAATTAAAATGTTTCTTATTTCATATTCAATGTTGAGCGTTTTGGCGTTCCATATTTAGTGAGGCAGCACGGTGAGACAAGTTCACAGATGAGATGTGCAACTCTGCTGGGATTTTGACGATTTAGTGTCGACGCAGTGCAGAACCAGTCATCTGATGTGTGACCTCGCCCTCCACACCTGACTGGTAACCTCCAGGCTGCCGCTGGGGTCGGTCTGATGAGATGAGAGGCTGCCTCATGGCACAGAAGTTGGAACGAGAAGATAACCGTTCAGATAAACAACTTTACAGACAAAACTAATGGAGCCATGTTTCATGGAACACCGTGTCCTCTAAAGAAAGAAACCAAAGTTGGTAAATGATGTGCGGTGGATGTTTTGACTCCTACATGGAGAGGGAGATCAAGACAGATTGAGTGAACACTGAAACGCAGCCTGAGGCTGATCTCTCAGCGTCCCTTTGCAGCCGTACAGAAGAAACTAATGGAGACTAATGTTTATTAAAGAGCGTTTGTCACAGCAGATAAAATGAGGGAGCAATCTCTGTCTTACTCGTTCCTTGGAAATGGGCTTTCTGGTAAAAAAAAAGAAAAAACACAAGGGGTGTGTAGGCTTCTGGTTAAATGTGTGCCTGCCATTTTAAAACTTTTACAAGCAAAAGACATCACGTGTTTGATTCTAATCGTCATGTGATTGTATATTTCAAATATTCATATAATGTACTTTATCTTTCTGTTCTGACAGGCGCTGATGCAGGCTCATGACAGCGTGGCCGTGCAGGAGTTGGCAGAGGAAAATATGACTCAGTATGTTGGAGAGACGGTTAAATTAGTGCGGCTGGAGAAGGCCAAAGACACCCCTTTGGTGAGATGTCATGTTGTTGTTTTTATCCACAGCTGCTGTTAGGTGTGTTTATATGATCTCCAAGTAATTTAGACTGCTCTAGGTCACAGCGAAGGCCCCTGGCGAAGCACGTCTTCTAACATTTAGATTTGTGTGTGTTCAACAGTAGAAAATGTGAAGCGTTTGAACGTGCGGTCTTTGTTTTGTGAGATCGTTCCCTCCTCTGAGTGTATGTGATCGCCAGGGTGCGACGGTGCGTAACGATGTGGAGAGCGTGGTGGTGAGTCGTGTGGTGAAAGGCGGTGCGGCGGAGCGCAGCGGCCTCCTCGGTGAAGGAGACGAGATCCTGGAGATCAACGGGATCGCCATTCGTGGAAAGCACATCAACGAAGTCCACGACTTGCTGGTGAGGACTTCGTCAGAGTAACCTTACAATTGTTTATTTAAAGTTCCACTGACATCATCTTACAAATTTGCATGAAATGGTAGAAGATATATATATTTTATCATTCAACTATGTTCGTTTTTGCAAACAAAATGATAAAATAATGAAAATTCCTTTCAAAGTGAGATTAAAATTAAAAACCGCTTTTCTCTCTGAAAAATCCGACTACAAGCGAATGCAACATTTGTGACGTAGGAAGGAGAACGTCTTTAGAACGCCCCATATAAATATTCATGGCGAACAAGAAATAAAACAACAAAATTATCAATCTAAGTTAAGATTTGAGCTATTTGTCTTTAGTTTTGGAAGCAGGAAGTTAGATGAGCAGAAACAGCAGGTTCTAATTTAGGTCTGCACCGTATGTATTTGACTCTTACCTGTTCAGGAAACAGGGAGCTCAGTCCGAGGGGAGGCAGCTTTATTTATTCCATTTTTGACGAAGGTCTTACATCTTTTGGGAAAGTGAAAAGGCTCACTTGTTCACTGATGATATTAGAACACCCAAATGCGACACAACGAACCGGCATTTTTTAAGTTTTACAAAAAAAAGGTGATCTGGCTGAGAATGAATATGCGTTAATGGCAGACGCAGACTGACAGTCCTGCTTCCTATGTCACAAATGTTGCATTTGCTTGTAGTCGGATTTTTCAGAGAGAAAAGCGGTTTTTAATTTTAATCTCACTTTGAAAGGAATTTTCATTAATTAATCATTTTGTTTGCAAAAACGAACATAGTTGAATGATAAAATAAATATATCTTCTATCATTTCATGCAAATTTGTAAGATGATGTCAGTGGACCTTTAAACAACTTCTGTTTATTTATTGGGAGATCGTCTACATTTCTTAACCACCCCTAAAGAAAAAAGTACAGTCAGTAAAAGGCTGAAATTCGATGGAACTGCATCAGGGACGTGTTTACTTTGTTGATTTTTCATGTTTGTTTGTTTTTTCACAGCAAGAAATGCATGGAACTCTGTCCTTCCTCATCATCCCGAGTTCTCATGTTAAACCCGCCCCTCACAGACACACTGTGGTAAGGCTCTCACAGCCTGAAATCCTGTTTGCATGTTTGCAACAGTAAACCTATTGTTGTAAACTCTCTCTTCAGATGCACGTACGAGCTTACTTTGACTATGACCCCTCTGATGACCCCTTCGTGCCGTGTCGGGAGCTGGGTTTGTCCTTCCATAAGGGGGACATACTACACGTCATCAGCCAGGATGACCCCAACTGGTGGCAGGCCTACAGGGATGGAGACGAGGACAACCAGCCTCTGGCTGGACTCATCCCAGGTAGAAATTAGACGAGGGCAGAACAATAAAATGTAGTTTATTGCTTCACAGTGCACAATGAGCGCAGGTGCGTCCTGTTACCACTGATCATCCTGCAGATGTTTTCACTTGAATGGAGTCCACGTGTATCCATGGACAAGACTGAGTAACGCTGTTATAGAAGGTGACATATTGCACAGTGCCTGTCAGAGCACAAACCGAGCCATGATGTTCAGAGAATTCTCTGTAGACTCCTGAGACCAGATTGTATTGAAGCACAGGTCTGGGGAAGGGTGCAGAAATATATCTGCAGGATTGAATGTTCCAATGAGGCCTACATAATCATAAGAAGTGTGGAACCACTGGGACTCGTAAAGCTTACCTCCTGGCCAATCTGAGCCATCAAGGTAGAAAGGTTGGTTGTTCTTCTGGAACGTTCTCCTCCCTCCTGCCAGTTGTTAGAGCTCTGTTGGAGTAACCATTAGGTTCCTGGTCACCTCCATGACCAGAAAGCCCTTCCACCCAGATCTCTAAATGAAGTTGAGCAAGTTTAACGTTGTAATTGTACATTGTAATATTGATAATAGTACAGGTATTCCCCGACTTATGAGCAAGTTCCATTCCTACGTATCATTCGTAAGTCGAAAATTCGTAAGTCGGTACGCACACCAGCCGCCATTGACTACACATACATGTAAGTTACCAAGCACTTTGCCCATCCTAACACAGCTACATAATTATCAAAAAACACATACATGTACTGTACAGTACATTTATTTAGAGACATACTGTACATTAATAAAATTAAAAAAATACAATTTCTTACTGTGAGCTGGTCTCCACCGCCAGTCAGTCCGTGTCTCCGGTGGGGGTAGCGTCAGCATTTTAGCACCCGTTAGCTCGGTGTGTCCCTCCAAAAGGCTGCACCGCTGTTTATCCACGTTTAAACATGTCACCTCTGTGTTCATCAAACATCTGAGGCTGCCAGGCAGACACGGATGGAGCTCCGGCCGCCCGCAGCAGGCTCTCGCCGCCATTTCAGAACAAGCGCGAGCTAACAGAAGCTAAAAACAATGCGACCGGAAACTACTACCGCAACAAACCGGAAGTGATGTCATTCGGGTTAAAAATAATAAAAATAATCATTTTAATAATAATACTTTATTTATAAAGCCATTTAAGCCAACCACAGCTGCAACAAAGTGCTTTACACAAAAATAATCATTTTAATAATAATACTTTATTTATAAAGCCATTTAAGCCAACCACAGCTGCAACAAAGTGCTTTACACATAAAATCAAGAACATTTAAACACAAAAAAAAATTATTAAAAAAATTAAATAAAAGAAATCATATTTTTATTAATTTTAATAACTTCGTAAAGTCGGAACTTCGTAAGTCGAGGGCTTCGTAAGTCGGGGACCACCTGTATTTCCAAAACTGTGGTCCTGAGAGAGGTTTGAAGACAGTTGTTGTTGGGACTTTACATTAGCTTGGTACGAAACTCATCGTGTTGGAAATTCATGACCATCTGGCCGTTTGGTGCGATTGCTGCTGCGGCCACTGACCAGCTAATACAAAAGTAACAGCAGCGTCACCATGAAAAACAACAAACAGATGTAAAAGAAGTCGACTGGGGAACAAAAAAAAGGAAGAAATTCGAGCATCAGCTTCGTTTGTGTTTAATCTGTCTTCATCTCTGTCAATGAAGCATGACAAAAAATATTGAGAATTTGGCATTGCACTTGCAATTTTATTTCGTACATTTCAAAGCATTTTATTCACATTTGAGCGTTTATTAACACAAAAAGGAAACTGCAGGAGTTTGAGATCAGTGTCGCGCAGGTGGCTGGCAGCCAAGCTAATGGAATTGTGAAAATCTCACTGGCTGCAGGCGTGTAAAGGCAAGCAGGAACAAGATGTTAACTGTTGGCACCTTTAACTGCACAAGGTCACAGTTTGTGGGGTTTTGTGTTGTGTTCAGTGAATCAACTCCTTCATTCTGTTCATAAAAGTAGTTTTGTTGACTGAAGGCTTTATTTTATTCAAGTAGTTTTCTAACAAAGAAAAAAATATATCGATTTGAATGAGTAGCCGTGTCCAAACTTTTAACTTGTATGTAATTTACAACACTTTTTGTTTTATTTTTTGCAAAAGACAGTAAATAAACTTTAAGAAGTGGGTAAAGTCATGAAGATGAAACTGGAACACGTTATATTTTTGTGATCATTGATGAGGCAGATTTTCACTTCAGCTCTTGTTGTGTCTGGAAACTACGACAAAGCTTTAGGGCCACGCTAAGAAAAAAAAATAAAAGCCATAAAATTACGAGAATAAAGTCATAGAATACTTTTTTCTTTTTTTTTTTACAGCTCTCATTTATTTTGTTTTTTTCCACGAGTCAGATCCACGACGCGACCTGTCAGTCAATCCAGTGGGTGTGTCAGCAAATGACCAATCCGGAGCTAAATGCTCTTTACCTGCAGAGCTGCTGCAGCCCATCAGAGCTACCACCAGACTGTGAGCAGGTTCAAAGTCCTGATACTGATAATAATCTAATGTGCTAACAGATTAACTATGCCCTTATTTGTAAAACCATTACCAAAGTATAACTTAACAAGATTTTCAATTTTCTTCATTTTACCACAGTTAAAATTCGGTAAACATGCTTTATCGTGTCGGAGTTCAAATAATATTACGACTCATTCAGCTTCGGATTGGTCATTTGCTGGCACGCCTACTGGATTGATTGACAGGTCATATTGTGGATCTGACTCATGGAAAAAATTTATTTTATTTATTTATTTTATTTATTCATTATAAAAAATAAATACATATAAATACACATGTACCGGTATCTTATTAAAAAAAAGAAAATGTAAAATGAAAGGCAGCAAAAAGAAGAAAATATCTTATTATATCGGCCCCTTTTCAAAACAATCAATTCAAACAATAATTATCTATAAGTAACAAAAAATGAATAACTCATCTCAATTTTCAAATTTCAACATATTACACATTAAACTACTTCATACATATTTCTTCAACAATTCATTTTTGATCATTTTCTTAAACACAAACATTGACATTGCTTTTTTCACATCACACTCCAAGTGATTCCACAATCCAACTCCCTGTACTGAGGTAGACCGTCCCTTCAAACTAGTTCTGTATTGTGTCTTTACAAATACATCAGTTCCCTTTAGATTGTAACAGCTTGATCTTTTAACAAAATGTGTCTGAATATTTAAGGGTAGTGCATTGTTATGAGCTTTATACATCACCATTAAAATAAAGTAATCTACCGGTACTAAATCATGGAACTTCAGTAATTTCAACTGAAAAAACAATATACTAAATAAATAAACAAGAGCTGTAAAAGAAAAGGTCTTGTATGACTTTATTATCGTAATTTTATGGCTTTTAAATTTTTTATTCTTAGTGTGGCAATGTATTTTTTTTAGCATGGCCCTAAAGCTCCGTCGTAATAACAAAGTGGCAGACGAGTACTAGAAAGTGACAAATAACTAACCCGCCACTACTAACCTGACTCCACCCATCTGGCACGTCCAGCAGATTAAAAGGAATGCTCAAGATTTATTTGAGTTTGCCCTTTGACCCAGGTCTGTTGGGGGCACAAGTAAACAAGGTTAAGCCCTAAGAAGTGGAACGTTGGCTTCCTTTATGCTTTTTCCATCAATATATTTACATGAACTACGAACATTCAGCGACAAAACAAATTCTGCTTTTTAAATATTTTGAATTTGTTTCAGGTAAAAGTTTTCAGCAACAGAGAGAGAGCCTGAAGAAAACGATAACCGACAAGACCCAAGAGCAGCAAGGTAAGCAGCGTGTGAACAACACTCAACACGTTAGCTGGTGTAGGATCGTCAACGGACTTTGTCTCGTTTAAAACGGTTGTTTCGATGTGTTCAGGGAAGTTGTGGAGTACAAAGAAAATCAAAAAGCAGAAGAAGAGGAACACCTCAAACACAAACAAAGGTGAGAGTCCTGTCTTCAGCCGTGTGAGAAGTGAGCGGGTTTAAAACCGTGCTGTCGCTCCTCGTTAAAGCACGCCTCGGTGCTGGACAGCCGCCAGACGTCCACCGCCGTCAGCGTCACGCCCACGCGTAAGCCCAAGATGACACGCCTCGTCTTTTTCACCGCGGCTTGTCCAGACTCGTTGTGTCACAAGTCGGATTACACTCGTCTTCACAGACGGGATCAGCGAGCGCTTTAACGGCTCGGAGGGACTTGACGGTTTTAGGGTTCGCACAGAGAGGTGCACTGTTTATAAAAAGAACGAAACGCACGTTGTTTTGTCGAAGTAGACGCCCTGATGTTCCCTTCAAACAAAACACAGCTGATAACGCTGCAATGTTTTTATGTTTGGAATTTCCAGTGTCACTCTTTCACAGTTAAAAGTCACAGCTAGGTCCAGATCAGCAGCTCAATGTTTCGTCTGTGTTTTCAGACTACGATGACCTCATGACCTACGAGGAGATGTCCCTCTACCACCAGCCTGCTAATCGCAAACGCCCCGTTGCTCTGGTTGGTCCAGCAAACAGCGGACACGACGAGCTGCGTCGGAGGCTTCTGTCCACGGGACCAGACAAGTTTGCCGTCGCCGTTCCACGTAAGCCCACTGTTCAAAGCACATGAGCATTCATTATTTTAAATATATATTCTTTATTCATTTCAAAGTTCAAATTTAAAACAACATAAAAAACTATTTACAATTCCACGTAAATCAAAAATCAAACATTACATGAAATGAAAGGAAGCAGAAGAAGATAAAATCCTATTATGTCTGCCCCTTTTTTTAACAAAAATAATTCAATTAATTCAAACAACAATAATCCACAAAAAATATTACACAATAAATAACTCATCATACTTTACCATTGATAAATTTTGAAACAAACCAATTCATTTATATTTTTTCAAAAACCTAATTTTATTCATTTTTTTAAATAAAGTCATTGTTTTTGCAACTTTCATATCGTTCTCTAAACCATTCCATAGACCTATTCCATAAATTATAGTAGACCTACTCTTTAGACTAGTTCTATGTTGTGGCATAACAAAAATATCAGTACCCTTAAGATTGTAAGTACTCTGTCTTTTAACAAAAAACGTTTGGATATTTGAGGGTAATGTGAAGTTCTGTGCCTTGTATAATATTAAGAGTACAGTATATTGTAGTCAACCAGATCATAAAATTTCAGTAATTTTAATTTGCGAAACAAAACATTTGATGGATGGTAATAATGCTTTCTAGTGATAATCCTTATAGCTCTTTTCTGTAAAATAAAAATGGGCTTAGTTATAGTTTTGCATGCTGTACCACAAACCTCAACGCAATGTGGGATTAATATTACATTGTACGACAAATACATTGCTTTATCATTTAAAAGATCTTTAACTCTATACAACACTGCAATTGATCTAGATATTTTAGTTTTTACAAAATGTACGTGTTGCTTCCACGACAACTTATCATCAATAATTATCATCCTTCAAGTATTTTGTTTTATCAACTGAAAATTCTTAAGTTTTTTGATTTGGTGGATTACAATGTTCTATTGCTGATGTACAGGGCTCAGAATCAAAATTTACCGTCAAACATACAAGTGAATTTTGTTAAAAGAAATAGTTGTTATAATTTAAAGGGAACAGATATTTTTGTAAAGAAGAGGTATAGAACAAGTTTAAAGGGTAGGTCTACGTTAATGAAGGGAATTAGTTTGTGGAATAGTTTGGATGATGATGTAAAAAAGGAGAAATCATTAGTTGTATTCAAGAAAAAGATAAAGAATGTTTTGCTGATGAGATATATATAAGTTTTGCTGATATTTAGAAATTATATTGAAAAATTGTGATAATTTTGTGGTTTGTTGTATTATGTATTTTTTGTTTGATTGATTGTTTTGATTTGATATAGTTAAGAAGGGGCAGAAATGATATGAATTTATTCTTCTTCTGCTGCCTTTCATTTTATAGTTATTTTATTTAATTGTTTTGAATATGTCTTATATTAATTGAAATGAAATTAATGAATAAACAAACAAACAAAACAAATTACACCCAAAAACATGTCACAGCTCCTGGTGAGGATTATAATCAACCTCACCTTTTTCTGCTTCAGACACAACCAGGAGCCCAAGAATACGTGAGCGAAATGGACGCGAGTACCATTTCGTGAGCCGCTCTGCCTTCGAAACCGACCTGGCGACCGGGAAGTTCATCGAGTCGGGGGAGTACGGGAAAAACCTGTACGGCACCAGCACGGATTCTGTCCGGCACGTCGTCAACTCTGGTCGTATCTGTTTGCTCTGCCTGCACACGAGGGTAGGAGGCTGAATGTTTGTTGCTGCTGTGAAACAGTTGTTTTTGTGTGACACGATGATTACACAGATCCAGAACATCGTGTCAACGTTTTCTTCCCCAAGTCCTAAAAAAGTATTGTGGTTGATCAAAACAGAAATTACAACAGACATGATGCTATGAACTATCTTTGTTTTATTCTTCAAAACTTCAGCTTTGCTTTTGATTTGTGTGTTTCTTCTGTCAGTCACTGCGAGTGTTGAGGTCCTCCAACCTAAAGCCATATGTGGTCTTCATCGCTCCTCCTTCTCAAGAGCGACTGCGCACTCTGCTGGTCGCAGAGGGGAAGACACCAAAGGTAAAAGAAAAAAAAACAAAGAAGGAAGAACATACGTAACATTTTAATATTGATTTTTCACAACAAGAACAATCTTTTCAGAGTATTTTATTGTTAATAAAAGTAATAAAAACTGTATGAAAGACCAGCAGATAGTTTTTCTTACAAATATTTACAGGGCTTGTGCTCGGCCTTAGTTTGCTCTTAGTATTAAGAACTGTACTTGCCACCGTGCACGTTGCACTGCCGTATAAGTCGCATCAGTCCAAATATGTCTAATAAAGTTTTTAAAAAGAAAGAAAGAAAGAAGTCGCTTTGCCGTATAAGTCGCATCTATATGCGTCACCGCTGACCACCCAGAAACGTCGGCCGATGTGCCAAAAATCGATTTGCTGCCAAATGGCGACCGCAAGAGCGTGCACAGGAGGACTTTAGCAAGAATTTACGGTAACAAGATTAACACTTAAAAACAACTTTTTTTCTCAACATTATAGTGAAGTGTGTTTAAGTTGAACTTTTCCTTAATAAATTAACTTTAATGGTCAAATCAGCTGCGTTTCGGCTGGGCGGTGCGGCGAAATGCAGCTGATTTGACGTTTGCTCCAGGAGTTCTGGAACGAGACGCAGGTGGCTTGGTATGGCAAGCCAAGTGTCTCATTAATAACCACTTTTACCTAACACTGAAGCGAGGCTGCGTTAAACAGAACCTCCGCCCGCTCGCTTGAGCTGAGAGTGACGTAACTGGCTGTGTTCCAGTACGTGCAGCGCTGTTTAACGCCAGATCGATCACTAATAAAACTTTTATATTAAGTGATTTGATCTCAACTCATCGTCTGGATCTGTTTTTGATTACGGAAACCTGGCAGAAATCTGGAGACAACAGCTGCTTCTCTGAGCTTCTCCCAAATGGCTACGCCCACCTGAGCGCTCCGCGTGGGTCTGGAAGGGGGGGGGGCTGGCTGCAGTCTTCAATGAGGCGTTCAAATACCGTTTGTTGCCTCAGAAAAACTACTCCAGTTTTGAAAGCATGATTTTTGTGCTGGAATCTGCAAAACCTATTCTGTGTGGCCTCTTTTATCGGTCTCCTCAATACAACAAAAACTTTCTCAGTGAGTTTTCAGAACTACTGGCTGACCTAATGCCAAAGTTTGACTCTTGGCTTTTCTGTGGGGACTTCAACGTGCACACCTGCTGCCCAAGTAATCAGCTTGGATGTGAGTTTCAGGACCTCCTGGACTCTTTCAACCTGTCACAGTCGGTCTCGGGGGCCACACACAGTCAGGGTCATACACTCGATTTAATTATCTCCCACGGCCTTCAAATACCTGCTGTGGAGATCCTGGACACCTGTATTTCAGACCATTTTCCCATATTATTTGAATTTTTCACCTCTCCTGCACCGAAAGCTATTCTCCCAGCACGTTTCTGCCGCTCCATCACCCCATTAACTCCAAGTCAGTTCACTGATGCCTTTAAGAGCACTGAATTTTGCTCTGCTGTCAGCCTGGACCCATCTCTACATCCTGAGGACTTCATCAGCTCCTTCCATCACACCTGCACGACGATCTTGGACTCCATCGCTCCTCTCAAACAGGCATCTTCAAAGAACAAACCTTCACCATGGCTCAACGAAACGACGCGAGCTCTTCGACAACGTTGCAGAAAAGCAGAGCGAATATGGAAGCGCGACCGGCTTCATGTATCTCAAGGAATACTGAGAGACTGTCTCTGTGAGTATCATAATGCTGTGAAACAGGCCAAGTCACAGTACCTCTCCAATTTAATCTCCACCAGCTCCAACCGGCCGAGGACGCTTTTCAGCACACTCCAGTCTGTCATCAACCCATCTGTCAATGTTCTGAAAACTGCCACACAGTCTACCTGCGATGACTTTCAGAGCTATTTTGTCAACAAAATAGACTCTATCAGGCAGAACATTGTCAGTTCATCCAACACCATCCAGTCTTGTGCGTCTGCAATAACCACAGCTGTTTTTGACCAATTTGACCTGGTTTCACTCCCTCACCTCACCAAGGTGGTTCAGCAGATGAAACCAACTAACTGTTCTCTGGACATCATTCCCTCTAAAATGTTCAAACAATCCTTTGATGTAATTGGTCCTTGTGTTTTGTCATTTATTAACAGCTGTCTATCTTCAGGTTTTGTGCCATCTGCTTTCAAACACGCTGTGGTCAGGCCTCTTCTCAAAAAACCAGGCCTAGATCCTACAGCTCTCTCTAATTTCAGACCAGTTTCCCATCTGTCATTTCTATCAAAGGTCCTAGAAAAGATTGTTTTTATTCAACTTCAATCTTTTCTAGAACTCAACAACCTGTTTGAAAAATTTCAGTCAGGTTTTCGAGCTCGTCACAGCACTGAATCTGCACTGCTCAAAGTACAGAATGACATTCTTCTGTCCCTGGATGCAAAAAACCCTGCTCTGCTGGTGATGTTAGACCTCTCAGCAGCTTTTGACACCGTCGACCATCAGGTACTAATCAACCGCTTGTCTCAGCAGGTTGGCCTCCAGGGAGCTGTGCTTGAGTGGTTCAAATCTTACCTGTCTGGGAGAACTTTTTCTGTCATGATAGGCGATCTGTCCTCCTCTTCATCAACCCCTCTGACCTCTGGCGTACCACAGGGATCTATTCTAGGGCCAGTCCTCTTCTCTCTTTACATGCTGCCATTAGGATCAATCATCACACGTCATAACCTGTCTTTTCACATGTATGCAGACGATTTACAAATCTATCTGCCAGTCACTCCCAACCCCTCACCCAGTTCAAACACTCTTGTCAACTGCTTAAATGACATTAAGCACTGGCTCTCTCAAAACTTCCTCCACCTAAACACAGATAAAACTGAATGCATTTTATTTGGTGCACCTGATGACACCAGCAACATCCTTCCCAGTCCCAGTGTTGGTTTTCCCCTCCCCCACTTCAACCCGGTGGTCAGAAATCTTGGAGTGCAGCTTGACTCCAACTTAAAGTTTGATAAACAGATCAGTTCTGTTGTCAAGACCAGCTTCTTTCAGCTCCGACTGCTCTCCAAAGTAAAGTCATTTCTCAGCCGTGGTGATCTGGAGAAGGCCATCCATGCCTTTGTGACCTCCAGACTTGATTATTGTAATGCTTTGTATGTTGGTATTAATCAATCCTCCATCTCCCGTTTACAGCTTGTACAGAACTCTGCCGCGCGCTTTTTGACCAACACACGAAAATATGAACACATCACTCCTGTCCTGTCCTCTCTACACTGGCTCCCGGTTCAGTTCAGGATACAGTTCAAGCTGCTCCTGTTTGTTTTCAAAGCTCTGAATGGACTTGCTCCTCTGTACATCTCAGAACTTTTGAAAGCCCATCAGCCCGGCAGAGATTTACGATCTGCCAGTCAACACCTGCTGGAGGTGCCTCGCTCAAGGTACAAACAATGGGGAGACCGGTCATTTTCTGTTGCCGGCCCAAAAGCCTGGAACAGTCTCCCCCTTGAGCTGCGTGCCACCTCTGATCTGACTCTGTTCAAAACCAGACTGAAGACCCACTTGTTCAAAAAAGCTTTCAGTGTGTAACTTTTATTACTTTTGGTATTTTAATATGTAGCATTTTTTATTTCCATTGCCTTTTTATTTCCACTTGTTCAAATAAGCTTCCAGTGTGTAACTTTTATTACTTTTGGTATTTTAATATGTAACATTTTTTATTTCCATTGCCTTTTTATTTCCACTTGTTCAAAAAAGCTTTCAGTGTGTAACTTTTATTACTTGTGTTATTTTAGTGTTATTTTAGTATGTAGCATTTTTTATTTCCATTGCCTTCTTTTATTGCTGTTGTTTCTTATTCTATTTTCATTGATTTATTGTTCCAGTTTATTCATCTTTTTATCCTGTTAAGCACCTTGGTCAATGCAAGGCATTGTAGGAAGGTGCTATACAAATAAAGTTTATTATTATTATTATTATTATTAATGAGACACTTGGCTTGCCTTTTTTGCTCGAGCGCCCTCTAGTGGCTGAAATTGTTAGTGTTCAATATTTTCCATGTCAGGATGAATTACCTGTAAATCGTCAGATCTCAACCAAAATTTGTTTTTGAAATATGGGTGAAAGACATATTTTAGTCGCTTCTGTGTATAAGCCGCAGGACTTGCAAATTTATGCAAAAATGTGCGACTTATACGGTGAAAAATACGGTATTCCAATCTTTAAAAAGTATAGAACAAAGAAAACGGTAAATAAAATATGTGTTTACTGAGTGTTTTATTGTGTATAGTGTGTTTATTGAGAATGCATCAGGGTGTTTACAGACTTGATTCTTTTTTTGAAAAATAAAAATCATATATTCTGAAAATAACTCAAACAACTGTAATTTTCAGATTTAGTATAAATAAAATGTGTACTGTACTGTGCATAAGTTTTAAAGCAGACTTATTGTTTGTCAAATGCTGCTTACTCTGATGGCAAACTGAAGCGCTACAAGTTACCCCAAACTTTAAAGAGACGTTGCTTTTTCCATTTTACACTGAATCAGAAATTAGTTTCACAAAATAAACCCCATGTAAACTCCTGCGATCTGTCTTTTGTGTTGTACATTTATTGTAACTTCATGTAAGTGGCCAAAGATCAGTTTAAGAAATCTGGAAACTTATGTCTGGACAAAGACTAAATTTAAAACAATGTATAAACTCCATATTTAACATTAGTGTCTGAACCTGCATAGACAGTTTAAAGCTTTTTCTGTTAATGTCTGTTTTCTGCACACAGCCCGAGGAGCTGAAGGAGGTCATTGAAAAAGCCCGTGAGATGGAGCTCAAATACAGCCACTTGTTTGACGTCACCATCGAGAACATGGATCCAGACCAGGCTTTCCTCGAACTGCTCAGGGTAATAGATAAACTGGACACGGAGCCGCAGTGGGTGCCCACGTCCTGGCTCTGCTAGGAGCTGTTTTCTCTCAACACGAAGAGTCTCAGGGAAGATGAAGAAGGTAAATGGAGGAGGAAAACTGAGAAAGGAAGACCGTGGTAAAAAATAATAATAAATAAAATCTCAGGATTTTCACTTGCACATTTTCCTCGCTTGGAGAGGATCGTTACGCTGCAGAGATGGACTTTCAAACTTTAATTCTCAGTGTATGTGTGTGTTTTGTGGGTGATTTATTTTTGTTTTGTTAAAGTTTTGTTAATCTTAGTTTTATGCAAAAATCAATAATTTGATTAATAGAAATATTAATAGATATTTAAATTGTAAATATACATATATATATATTAGGCCAAAAAAGTTAAATATTTTATTACATTTAGTTGTGCCACACCAAATCCAAAATGTTCAACTGGGTGATTAAGCTTTAAAAAGGATTTTCATGGAGCCAAAACCTCATTGGGTTAAAAAAAGGGGGTAAAATAGATTTTTGCCCGTTTAGATATTGTCTTCCAAATCTGCTGTAGCTTTCATAGTTTTGGGAATACAGTAGTCCCTCGCTACTTCGCGGTTCGCTATATCGCAGTTTTTCAAAATAAGATTGGACATGACACAGTTGGCTGATTGATGGATGAGCCATGGATTGTTTATTTAAAATATTTTAAATGATTTTGCACCATGTGTGCAGCCCACAAGTGCAGGGGGAAGCTGATCAGCTGAGTTCCTTCTCTGCACACACACACACACATTTCTCCTGCTGCATCAGCTTTGTGAAGGGTTAACCCTTTGCTGGCCACTTTTGTCTTCCAACATAAAATGCAAAGTATGTCACATTGTAAAATCATAATCACAAAATACAGTATTAAGTGTTAAAAGTTATTTTTTAATTATTTTAGAACTTCTTTGTTCAGTTGTTTCAGTGTAATTGGTCAAAAAGTACATTTCTGCTCCGTGCTGCAGAGCTGAAGCTGTGACGTTCCTTTGACGTCCTGCTGCACTTCTCCACAATTTAAATACTGTAACATTTTAAATAAACAATCCATGCAGCATGGATTGTTTATTGGATTGTGTGCAGCCTGGCACATGTCCTGAACTTGAACTACTGTACCCCTACTTCACCGTTTTCACTTATCACTGGTGGGCGTGGTCCCAAACACCCGCGATAAACGAGGGACTACTGTATGTCACCACTTGTCTCCTGTTCACTAAAGACTGGCCTCAGGTTGGTTATTGTTACACTAAATGTGTGAAGCTGATTGTTTTATACCAGTGTAGTACAAACAGGACTTTATAAACATTAGGAGAATTTGCAAGTGTTAATAAAAAATTAATGAAGTTGTTGCTTTTATTTTTCAATTTTGCATTCTTTTAAAGCACAAACATTTTTCTTTGACAAATGCTGAGGGGGGGGGGGGGAATCATCTTCACAGTTCAAACCATCACAGAAATGTTCAAAAGAATCAGAACTTTTGATTTGTTTACATCTTTATTTAGACGGCGTGTTGAGGGTTTTTGACTTGTTCACAACGTTTTACAGGACCACAGATTTACAGCTTTCAGTCACGAATCCTCCCAGAGGCGTGTGTCTGTGTGTTACAGGTTTTAACGACACCCCGACATCTACAACCACCCTGAGCGTTACAGCATGCAGCGGCTCTAAACGTGTCAGACATCTACTGATGAACCAGTCACACGGAATGCTTCTTTAATTTCATTCACAAATATAAACATATTCATTGTGATTCTTTTTATTTATATGTACTTTATATTTAAAGACTTGTTGCTGTACAGTGACACGTGGAAACATTCAAACCTTCCAGCACTGATACATCACAAACATGGACACACACACACACACAAAACAAACTTTTTATCACTTTATAAGAAGATTTAAACACAGAATAAATACGACGGTGGCGCTTCACTCAAACAGCAGGTCCTCGTCCGTCTCCTCGGTCAGCATGTTGGCCGGCTCGGCGATCGGTCCGAGGGCAGCCAGGCGGGCGGCGATCTCCAGCTCCGTCCTTTGCCTCAGCTGCTTCTTCTTCTCCTGAATCTTCTTCAGCCTGGCAGAGCAGAAAATCAGTTTGAACAGAAACAGAGCTTGCTCGTAGAATTTCTACTCTCATCAGTAAGACTACCGTATTTTTCAGACGATAAGGCGCACGTCCACTGACATCTTTCTACTTTGCATAAAATGATACTATATATCTTGTATCATTCAACTATGTTCGTTTTTGCAAACAAAATGATAAATTCATGAGAATTCCTTTCAAAGTGAGTTTAAAATTAAAAACCGTGTTTCTTCACGGGACATCCGACTACACGCGAAAGACAAATCGCTCAAATCTTCACTTAGATTGATAATTTCGTTGTTTTATTTATTGTCCGCCATGAATATTTAAAAGGGGCGCTCTAAAGACGTTCTCCTTCCTACGTCACAGATGTTGCATTCGCGTGTAGTCAGATGTCCCGTGAAGAAATACGGGTTTTTAATTTTAAACTCACTTTGAAAGGAATTTTCATTTATCATTTTGTTTGCTAAAACAAACATACATGTAGTTGAATGATACATGATATATATCTTGTAACATTTTATGCAAAGTAGAAAAATGATGTCAGTGGACCTTTAAAATCCTTTAATTTTCTCAAAAATCAACATTGAGTCTTATAATCTGTTGCAACTTATGTATGAATGTTATGTGGTTATTGTGAATGAGTTGAATAAAGTTTCACTTATCTGTTTTGTTTCGCCTAATGCGCCTTATAGTCTGAAAAATACGGTAATGTGATTCCGATGGTTTTGTCGTCTCAAATTTAAAAAAAAAAGTTCTCGCCTGTAGAACTCCTCACGCTCTCGCTCATCCAGCTCGGTGATGATGTAGGTGAGAGTGCGGTCGATCCTGGGAATAATCACTGCGGGGAGGAGTAAAGACGATTAAGAGCACAGTGACGAGCGTCTTCGATCCTCTCAGCTGTGCAGCTCGAGTTTACCGTGCTCGATGGCGTTCACGCGGCGGTTGGTGATCTTTATGGCTTCGTCCAAGGTGACAAAAGACGTCTGCAAACAAAATTCTTCTGCACTTTAATAAAAAGAAGCGAGCTACGCTGATGCTTTATTAGCAACAGCAGCCTCTACCTGTAAGGACGCCAACTCGACGAGCAGCTCCACAGCTCGGGCGTAGTTCCTCTTCAGCCTGGAGAGCTGCTCCCCTCCTCTGGCCAGGCCGGTGAGTTCATAACCTGACAGACACACACGGCGACGATTAGCCCTCTCTGACGTTCACATCTCACTAGAAATCCAGCCCAGACATCCTGTGGGTAAATCACACTCCACTTACTGTCTCCGCCTTCTTGGTAGTGCTCAAAAACCGGAAGGGTCACCCCTGAAAGAGTAAAATCAGAGAATAAACATCTCGGATTCAGTGATAATCAGAATGATGGATTTGTCTAACCTGCCACGTTGTCTCTCTTGGCTCGGACCTTCACCTGGGCTTTGTTGACGTTCTGGATAACAGTGGTGCTGCGAACGGATGAAAGTTACGACACATCTGCAACTCCACTGAACATCGCGGCGAGCTCGTTTTTAGTTTTTACCTGAAGTCTCCTGCGGCAAATTTGGCTTCAGCCAAAGAGAAAGCGGCCTCTCTCATCACCTCTCCCATCTTGGTTTTAGTCTAAAAGAGAAAAATTTAGAAATGCATAAGATCCACGTGAGTAAAACAGACCTGAATCAGTGTCTTCTAAAATGTGATTAAACTGACTGATATCAATAAAGGTAGAATTAATATTTTACTATTTGGTTAATGGTATTAGTTGCAGGTAAGTTTACATAAGTGACTAATTGGTGCAAAATAAAACGCAGTAGCGATCTGGGATTTGTTTTTCCCAACCGACTTCAATGATTTTACGCAGGATCAGACGGAAGCGCATGGAGAGGGCGTCAGACTTCTTCTTGAGCAGACTGCGGCCGGTCTGCGCTCCTTTCAGCCGAGCCTTCATGATGGTCTGAGCCCTGCAGACACACAAGAAAACCTTCAACGCTCAGAGAAACACTTTTCTAATTCCACGGCAAACTTACTGATTATCACTTGTTGATTTTAACAAAAGCGAAGTGAGACAATTCAGTGCAAATTTTACCAAAAACTCTCTCTGTGGTTTTCCTGGCCCACCAGCATCTTTAATTAGTTGCAAACCTATTCCATACTTCCAAGACCTTTAGTGGCTGATGTAATATCTTTTTTTAATAGATCTTGCAGTTTACAGTATTTGTAAATAACTTCAATATTGTGTTTTGTAGGTTGTCTTGCAGCTTATAATAGTTAGGATTTTTAAATTATTATTATGAAAGTTTTCTGAACCAGTACTTGTGTTCATAACTGGGCTGTTGGTTGATATTTGTAGTCGGCTGATTTATTTATTTACTTGTTTCCCCACAAGGAAACAACACTCAAAAAAAAAAAAAAGTTTGTTTCAATACACTTAAAAAATACCTGTAAAATAATTACAGTATATGGATAATACTGGTTATCACAATATATTTATAAGGCTTTTTTTTTTTTTTTTGCTGCTTCATGTTGTCTTCTTTTAGCATGGTTGGGATTAAATAAAAGTTATTCATGGCTTACAAAGAACATAAGAACAGCTTCTGTGCGTTCAGCATCTTCAGTGTTATTATCCATCCTGAAAACATGTTTTTCACCTTTTTTTTTCTTGTGACAACTTTTGTGTATAACATTTTGTATAAATGGGGTTATATATTTTTTTCATTTTATAATAATGAGATACAACAATTAACATATATGTAATTGGAGAAAAAATATATATAAATATTTACATTAATGAAATACAACAATTAACATACCATATTTTCCGGACTATAGGTCGCAGTTTTTTGCCTAATTTGCATGCCCTGCGACCAATAGAGAGGTGAGACCTGTTTATGGATTTTTCCCCATATTTTTAGACCAATTTTTGGCTCAGATATGACCGTTTTTCATTTTGGCAAAAAAATGGTGCAGTACCACTTTTGTCCGCTAGGGGACACTTCCAGAGTCCACCGACCGTTTCCAGCTCATGTGTCCGAAAAAAGCCTCCTCTGCTCGGACTGACTCTGTCGCTGCCCGGCCTCTTCTTTTTGCTGTGTTTGTTAGCAAGATAAGTCAAGAACCACAGGACAGATTTTTATCAAAATTACAGAAAGTAATCACTAGATGTACATTTACAAACTGTTAGCTTTTGGAGTTATTTGAGATAAAATTCAATGTTTTATAGACGTAAATGTGTCGCGGTTAGCTTCGCTGTTTATCCTTGTATTTTTTCAAAGCGAAAAAATTTAAATCCAGCAGATTTGACCATTACGTGAATTTATTAAGGAACGGTTAAGCTAAGACACATGTTTGCTATAATTTTCTGCAGACAAATCATTGTTTTTACCGTGTTAATCTTGTGAAAAGTCCTTCCGTGCATGCGTTAGTGGTCGTCATTTTCAGCAGGGCTGACGCGTCGCGGTGACGCATAATAGATGCGAATTATATAAAGGTGCAACCTGTTTATGGATTTTTCCAATTTATTGACAATAATTTGACAAAGCGACTTATATAAAGGTGCAACCTATAGTCCAGAAAATACTGTATATGTAATTGGAAGAAGAAAAAAAAATATATATATATATATAT
>JBBPBX010048749.1:0-25629 GCA_038048925.1 Garcialebias charrua
GATGCTGCAGTGAAAGGTAAAGTCACGCAGGCGACAGCTTTCTAGTACATTTTAGCTCAGTCTGGAATCTGGACATGCAAACATTTAAAAGGCGTCGATACGACAAAGTCTAAAGATGTTTGGCAAATAACGTTTTACTGTTTTGCCCTGGAGCTCAGCTACTAAAACAGCATTGCAACAAAATGGCCAATTAATCAAGAGCATCGTTAAGTCGGTGCAAAGCAAATGGCGGGGAATTGTTCAGGCATTTAAAAACAAACAGCAAAAGTTTAAAATGAATTCTGTAGTGCACAGGGAGCCAGTGAAGGGACGACAGGATGGGAGTGATATGCTCGCGCCTACGGGTCTGAGTTAAGAGGCGAGCAGCAGAATTCTGCATGAGCTGCAGACGGGCGAGAGAGGTCTGGCTGATGCCTACATACAGTGCATTACAGTAATCGAGACAAGATTAGGGATACAGCAAACCCTCGACCTACGTCACCCGCGACCTACGGCAATTCAGACTTACGATTGTATCATATTTAATAAAATTATGAAATAAAAAAAAAAAAATGTTTTTTTTGTTTTTAAATGTTATTAATTTCATGTGTACAGCACTTTGTTACAGCTGTGGTTGTTTTAAATGGCTTTATAAATAAAGTATAATTATTAATATTATGTTTTTATTACAATTTTATCGTATTTACGCAACTTCCTGTCGTTTCCGGTCGCCATTTTACAATTCCCAAGTGCGGTCAATGGAGCTCCACCATAGAGGCTCCTGTCAGCTGGCTCTAGAGGACCGTGTGTCCGATCAGGGTTGCCTCATACGGATAAATTAGCTGGAAACACTCGGTCAACTCTGTGGACGTCTCAGGCCCGGAGGAGCAGCCGCCGATCGCCCCGCGATCGCTCCCACAACGCCGCCCGACATGCTAACGACAGCAGCTAACAGAGCAGCTAACACAGGCGAAGACACCGAGCCGACATGCCGCGGAGGGGCCATCTGCGGCCGGGAGCTCGCCGCAAATGTCCGCCTGGCAGCCTAAGATGTCGGGGGACACCGAGCTAACGCGGAGATACAAAGCCGACAGCCTTTTTGAATGAACTGACATGCTAACAAGTGCTGCTAATGGCGGGGCCTAACAGCAGCTAACGCCGAGCAGCTTGTTTTGGATGGAGGAACATCGCGGAGAAACGGCTTTCAGTAAGTTTTTTTTCTGGCTCCAAATGTATGAAGTTAAGAAGCTAACAGTCCTTCTTTTAAACAGTTTTGACCACATGTGTGCGTGTGGAACGTAAGGAAGCTGGAGGAGCTCGGACCCACAATTAGCAAGAGCAAATGCTAAAAGACGAAGGCAGGCTTTGACCAGCTCAAAGTAAGAAATTACAGTGTACAGTACTGTATATTTTTTATTTATTGTATTCATTTACTGTACATGTAAAGTTCTGTGCATGTTTATGGCTTAGTATGTGTCCGCTTGTTCAGTCTCATGCCGTTAAATATGTGTGCGGCGCTCCGTTAGTGGTATAGCCACGACCTATGTCAGAAACGCGGACCTACGATCGGCACGTGTTTTTGGTCCGCGAGGTACGACAACATCGACCTAAGTCACAACCTTAGGTCTGGAACCCTGATGTAACTCGAGGGTTTGCTGTATTATGTATCCCTGCATGCTTACAACCACACACTTATAGATGCAGGGATACACACGCAGGTATCGTATGTAGATATGTAGATGGGTATATGACTGAATATGAATGTATGTATGTGTATATATACATACATATACACATACATACATTCATATTCAGTCTTATACCCATCTACATATCTACATACGATACCTGCGTGTGTATCCCTGCATCTATAAGTGTGTGGTTATAAGCATGCATAAATGAATAAGGCTTCTCTAATAGAACCTTCAATAGTGAACGTGAAGCATCAGAGATCCGTCCCCAAGACCCGAGGCAGACAAATGGGGATACCAGAGTCCAAGACCCCAAGAAGGACCCGAGCTCAGAGCCTCCAGGGCCACCCGAACAGGACGAACCATTCACCCATCCCCCAGATCCGACCATAGGGGAGAACCGGGAGGGCCCTACCAGCAACCACACACAATGACCCCCAGGGGCCAACAGTGACAAACTCACAGGACCCCACCGGAGCCCGCCGCACCGACGTAGCCCCAGGCCCAGGCGCCCAGGCCTGGGCACCATTCAACCTTTATTTAGTCAGGTAAATCTTTTGAACCTCATGGGCTCATTTATGAAAGCGACCTGCTAAAACTAAAGAACAATGAACAGCAATGGTAGAATTTCCATAAACAACAAACAAACAAACAATAAACAATAGAAAACAAAAGAGAGGAAAAAAAAATAATAATAATAATATATATATATATATATTTTTTTTTAACAAAGTATCAAAAAACTAGCAAAACATTATAAGGTAGACGTATAAAATCAAAGACAGGAACAAATCTGCATTGGTTTTTGCCAATTTTCTGTCCTCAGACAGAACGGCTGGTGGAATGTCCTGGTCCATCTGCAGCTCTCTCTTCATGTTCTCTTCTTCAGCAAAAGCTGGACAGACTGCAGGGAGGTGTTTCCTAAACAAACAACAGGTTAATCAATAGTATCAGTAAAAAAGGATTATTAAATCAGAGTCAGAGTCAGAGAGTCTTTATTGTCATTTGCACCGCATGTGGTACATGTGATGAAAACGAGATTATGTACACGAGGTCCCAGTTACATCCAACAACAAATGAAAGAGAAAAACAGTAATAACATCTAGAACTAACTAAGAAAAACATCAACTAGTAATACACTAAGCCTAATATAGTGGGAATAAACAGCAGCACGAACATGAGTTTGTATGAGCAGATGGTCACAGATGAACACAGATGAACACAGCAACAAGAAAACAGATCAGCATCAGTATGATGTGATATTTTGCAGTGTTTATTTTTTATTTTATTTTTATTTATTCATGAGTCTAACAGCCTCAGGGTAGAAGCTGTTCCTCAGTCTAGTGGTTCTACACTTGATGCTCCTCAACCTCCGTCCTGAGGGGAGTGGGGCAAAGAGTGAGTCATTATTAAGATTGAGAATGTATATATCATTATTAAGATTGAGAATGTATATATCATTATTAAGATTGAGAATGTATATAATTTCATCGTACACTCTCCTCCTCCACTCCCTCATTCTCAGGTCTTTCTTCAGACTGCAGCATGGTGACCCCATCATCTCCACAGTCTTCTTCTGTTGACCACAAAGAACAATTACTTGTATTTAGTCTAAAAAAGCTAAGTCTGGTCCTCTGGACATTCTTTGAGATTAAATGAGTTTTGTAATTTGTAATCACATTATTATTTATAATAATGTAATTACATTAATTATTTATTTGTAATGAGATTTAACAAGTAGCAAACATTGAATTTCCAGAGGACCAGGCTTAGCTTTTTTAGATTTTTCTACCTGGATTATTGAGCATGTATCAGGGTACTTGTATTTAGATTTCAGATTTTAATAGCAGAAAAGACAGTTGTGCATGAAATACATTTCACCTGCTCAGTTTTCTCTGGTTCTGCCAGACACGTCATCCATCTAGGATCCATCCATCCATCCATCCATCTAGAGCAGAGCAGTGCTTCCCCACCTTATAACAAGGTGGGATTAATTTATTTTGACAAGTGATCCATGGTAGGTAGGTGGTGTGTTTGGGTTGATGGTTTCACCATGTCCCTGAAACAAACAGACATGTAAACAGACATATCCCGTTAGCTTAGCATTACTGCATTATTAGCCTTTTCAGTTTGTTTGTCCAAGAAAAAAATACGAGCTAACGTTAGCATCGTGTTTGCATTTGAGCTGACTTACCGCTTTAAGTGGAGTATAACTTGTTAGCTGCTTTAATGTTGGTATGAGAGTAGTTTATATAGTTGTATTTACCTGATAGAGAAGGACGTCATGGACCACTCTGTTACTTCTGAGCGAAAATATTCCGGCTGAGCTCATCAAAGATGGACCACGTTTTTACTTCTCTCCTTTGCATGATATAAAATTATTGCAAGTGCTGCACTGAGCTCAGCTGACTGGTCATTTTATTAAAGTTAAGCCATGCTTTCTCCACCGGCTGCAAAAACACGTCTGGTGGTTGAATTCTTCTTCGTGTTTTTTTTTATTCTTCTTATTCTTTTGGTTTATTGGCGGATTGGAAACATCGTTTAGATGCATACCGCCACCTACTGACCAAGAGTCTGTAGCTCGTGGCATCCTTTCCTTAAGTGTACAGTATTCTATTTTTAATATTGATGTTTTGTAAATATTTAAACAATGCTTTTATAATATCATATTTTATTTTATCCCTATCACCTTCAGTTTCTAACATTCCTCCTAAACTCCAAACTCTCCCTGTCTCTTTAACTTTTTCTTTTAATCTCTCCCTATCATCTGTATATTTAGTGCACTCTATCAGTACATGTTCTACACTTTCTGTATCCCCACATTCCTCACATCTACTGTCATTCCCTTCCACCCCCTCGTGTGCTGCTGGCACCCAACAAAACTGTATACAGTATATTATTATTATTATTATTATTATTATTATTATTTATTTATTTATTTATTTTTAGACATAGCCCGCCCTGGTGGACATTTCACGGGCCGCCACTGGTAAGAAATGAAGGAATTTGTCACAAGCTGATTAAAATCAGGTCCAGCCTGGCTGTGGGAGGGTCTGGAGATTTCCTGGTGGGCCGGTCTTATGTGTGGGGTGCAGGGCCAATGCTCCATGTTCTTTTATTTTTTTAGAACTTTTTATTAACAACATATACAGTAAACACAGAACACCACTGAGGCTGGGGCTGCTAGCTCTCTTTTTCTTTCTTTTTTTTTGCGACCTGTCAATCAATCCAGTAGGCGTGTCAGCAAATGACCAATCGGCTACCTCAATTTATCCTGGAGGTAAAAGCCCCTTGCCTGCGGAGCTGGTCTGCAGCCGCTCAGGGTAGATGCTCGAGTATGAAGTCTCAACCCTCTGTGGACAGTGCACGTCGAGTCTGCGTGGTAAAAGGTCCACCAGAGTATACTGGGGCCTTTAGCGTGGCTCTCTCCTGTGTCTGAGAAATTTAAAGAATTTTGTTTATCTTCAAACCTCAGTCAGAACATTGATAGTCCCACTAGGCCTAATCCAAAGTGGCCTGCCAAATCATCTCTCCTGGATCCTAATGCATGCTCAACAATCCAGGTCAAAAATTAAAAAAGTCAGGTCCTCTGGACATTCATAAAGCAAAATAATAATAATACTAATACTAGTACTAATAATACTAATAATACTAATACTACTACTACTACTACTAATACTACTACTACTACTACTACTACTACTACTACTACTACTACTACTACTACTACTAATAATAATAATAATAATAATAATAATAAAAGAAAAAGAAAATATAGAAACGTTTCGTCTTTCATCCAAAAGACGTCTTCCACTTCCAGAAGTCTTTCGGATGAAAGATGAAATGTTTCTATTTTTCTTTTTTTTTCTTTTTTTTTTCTTTTTGAACGTCCAGAGGACCAGACAACTTTTTTAGATCTCTAGATCGCTCCTGGATATTATCATCACAAACATGCCACATACTGCATTTTTCGGCATATAAGTTGTGTTTTTTTGCCCAATTTACATGCCCTGCGACTTATAGGCAGAAGCGACGTATTTCTGGATTTTTTCCCCATATTTATAAACAAATCTTTGGCTGAGATATGACCATTTTCATTCATTTTGACTGAAAAAAATTGAGCAGTACAACTTTTTGCCACTTGCTGGCAGAAGAGTAGTAGTAGCAGTAAGGCATGCTGTTGTATCATTCATGTAATAGGTAAACGTGGCTATAATGACAAATTCAAAAACGTTCAAGACAAAAACAACTGGACTTTATTTATTATACTTTATATGTTGTTATTTTTGTCTTGAACTTTTTTGAATTTACTATGTCCTGGATGACGGAGAAGCGTCACTAGCAATTAATGACACAATTGACTTGCCATATGCCACCTTTGTTCTGCTCGCTGCTTGGAGCAACCTCAGCTTCATTTTCCTGCACCGCCCCGGCAAAATGGAGCAAATTTGACCATTATAGCACATTTGTTAAGTAAAAGTTCAACTGAGACACACCTTTGTATAATTTCAAGCAAACAAATGATTGTTTTAGGTGTTTTTCTTGTTAAATTTCAAAGAAACGAGCAGCATTTCTCCTTCTTTTTTCCTCTTTGTATGTGTGCTCCCGGAGCACCGAGGCAATGATTAGAAATGCAGCTGAATTGACCGTTAAAGTTCATTTATTACGCAAATGTTAGACTGAGACACACCTTTACTAAAATTTCGAGCAAATAAATTAATTTGTAGGTGTTTATCTTGTTACATTTCAAAGCAATGCAGAGGCTCTGCCCTCTGCACTTGATCACCACTTCCGCAAATCAGGTTTTGAAATACAGCTGATTTAACCGTCAAAGTGCATTTATTAAGCAAAAGGTAGAGTAAGACACACCTTTACTATAATTTCGAGCAAACAAATAATTGTCTTCAAGTCTTAATCTTGTCAAATTCTTGTTAAAGTCCTCCTGTGCACGTTCCCGTGGCCGCCCTTTGGCAGCCAATAGATTTTTGGCACATCACCGGCCCACATTTCTGGGTTGTTAGCAGTGACACAAAACACAAAGCAAAGGGGAAGTGTCAGCAGTGACACATAATAGATGTAACGCATGGCAAAGTGACATATGTTATGGATTTTTTCACTTTTTTAGACAAACATGGACTGATGCAACTTATAGGGTGGTGCGACATGTACGGCGGAGATTACGGTAAATGCAATGGGTTTGGTGTTTTTACAAATGATCTAAGCAAGCATTGTATAATTACTGCTGTTAGATATACAAAAATATGGAATTATATGGAATTAATAAATTGGGCTGTTTCTTCAATGGATAAGATTTTTTCCACGAAGCGGACCGTGCCAGGAGAAGCTGTCTGTCCCTCCGACACACACGCGGCTGGATACGTGCTGGACTCGTGGGGTCAGTGGCAGCCCATGTGTCTGACCGTCTTAAGTGTCGAAGACGTGGAGGATTTGTGGATTATTGGAATATTGGTAGCAACTGCTCTGTTTTTTGGCGTAAGCGGAGTTGTTTGTTACTGGAAGCTGAGGGAGGCTTCGGCAGCTATCAGCGCGCTGTCGACACTACCTGATCAGCAAAATTCTCTGAACCGGGCCGTGAGCTCCTCATCCCAGCTGTTGTATGAGCTCAATCGCTCGCTTGGAGCGGTGGTGGACCACCGCGGACCTGCAGGGCGCTTTGGGACTTGTTTACAGCCACCCCGGATCAATCAAGGGACAGATGGGGGTTCATAGAGCGGGACCACATATTATTTGGATTTTTTTGGCCATGAAACAGCACCACAGACTTGATGGCGGCAGTGGAAAAGAACACTGTGGTCTATTGGATAATAAACAAGACTATTATCTGGCTTCTGCACATGTCCTTGAAAAAGAAGGCTGTCAGAAGCCATTCTCCTGGGAGTGTGGAGCTGAAGAAACCTGCTGCCCTCCCTCCCCCTCACCCCCCCCAGAGATTTCTGTGCAGCCTCAGATAACGCCCAGCTGCACATCTGCTGAACTTGTGTTTGTCTGAAGTTACTCACAGACTCTATCTCCTTGCCTGCCGTCTCTCAATTTGTTATTGTAACTAAATGTGCTTTTTGATATGGTTTTTACTGGATCACGCGGTGTCTTGAAGACAAAACGTGATTCATCTTTTTTTAATATCAACGCTGTAAAACCCCGTGTCTTTGCCTGTTTTCCTGCCTTTGACCTTCATCTGGGGACAGATGAGAGCGGCCGCGCTATAAGCATATCATGTGTTGATAAACATGTCATGTGTTTTGTTGAGCAGCAGCTTTTTGCACTCATTCTCTCTCCTGGATGACTGTAACTACATATTTACGCTGTATCGGTGAAAATTGATGCAATGTTAATAAACCTATCTTGTATCTTGTATCTTGTATCTTGAAAAATACCCAACTTTAATTCAAGAATACTTCTAAAACAGAATAAGAAGCATTTTGTGAGCAAGCCTTTCTTTGGGTTTTGTTCCACTTTGACTGGTATCACATATCATTAATTGACAATGTGAACCTTGCTTTGGACTATCTTCCTAATAGTTTTATTAATTTTTTTTAAATAAACACACTCCACTTCGCCAGTTTAATAATAATAATAATTAATTAATTTAATTTGTAACACACTTTTCATTAACAAATATCTCAAAGTGCTACAAGGTGCACCTAAAATCAATGATCAAATAAAAACAAGTGATAAAATCAAGTAAAATCAATGATAAAATAACACACACAAAAATAATAATAAAATCAACTAAAAACAATGATAATATCAACTAAGGTAAATATCAAAGGTAAAATCATGTGGAGGCAGAGTAGGCTCGCTTAAAAAGAAAATTCTTTAAGCCTTGTTTAAAGTCAACCAGTGACTGTGGAGCTCTCAGACAGTCAGGAAGAGAGTTCCACAGGCGGGGGGCAGCCACACAGAATGCCCGGTCTCCCATGGTAATTAACTTGGTTCGTGGAATGTGAAGGAGATTACTGTTCTGTGACCGAATCAAATCGAAACCGGACGAATCAAATCTCTTGATGGCTCACACTCACACAACTGACCTGCCACCACAATCATTTGTGACCGGGTGGATGAGTATGGAACAAGAATATCCTTCAGATAATCTGGTGAAGCTCCATGTAAGCATTGGTGTGTAATGAGAGCAGTTTTGTACTGAATTCTGTAGGTGACAGGAAGCCAATGGAGGTTATGGAGAATGGGCGTAATATGTTCAAATTTACGAACTCTCAACAGAATCCTTGCTGCACTGTTTTGAATATATTGAAGTTTCTGAAGGTTTTTGCCAGGGATTCCAATAAACAGGGAGTTGCAGTAGTCGAGCCTGGAGGAGACAAAAGCATGGACGAGCTTCTCAGCATCGGAAAAAGTTAGAGATGGGCGAAGTCTGGAGATGTTTCGAAGATGGAAGAAGCAGGTTTTAAACTGAAGCTTAATGTGATTTTCAAATGTAAGATTGGAGTCCATTTTTATTCCAAGATTAGTAAAGACTGATAATATTCATGACCTTGCAGTAGATTTCTATAAATAAACATACCCATACCTACAAATATATATACAGTATACATACATACAGTATGTATTTATATTCATTCATATACCCATCTACATATCTGCATATATCTACATATACATCCCTGCATCCATTTGTGTGCGGTTGTGAGCATGCATAAGTGAATAAGGTTCCTCCAATAGAACATTTAGTAGCGATTGTGAAGCATCAGAGATCCGTCCCCCCAAAGCCCGAGGCAGACGAAGGAGCGATCAAAGCCCAAGACCCCAGGAAGGACCCCGAGCCCAGAGTCCCCAGGACCACCCGAACAGGACGAGCCACTCGTCCACTCCCCAGATCCGACCAAGGGGAAGAACCGGACGAACCCCACCAGGGACCACACACAATGACCCCCCGGGGTCAACAGCGACAATACACAGGCCCCCGCCGGAGCCCGCTGCACCGACGTAGCCCCAGGGCCGGTCACCGAGGCTCGGGCACCGGGGACGCCCATCCCTCAGGTCCAGACCTGACAGGACCAGAGGACCCGAGCCCCACCAGGCAGCCACCAGGCCGAGCTGACAAACGCCCAAGCGCCCAGCCCCAGATAGTGAGGGCCCCAAGCACGCCCGTAGGCAGAGGAACACCCACCAGGGGGCCACGTGGCAGGAGCGCGACACTGGGTAGCCTCAGAAGTATCAGAGAGGGGGCAGTCCAAGTCCCAGCCTGACACTTAAACATTCATACACAGACACACTCATTCAGACCCACCCTCATCCTCACCCTCAGTCACAGAAAGACAAACAATAACGACACGCTCCATTCATAATCCCGATGCACACTCTATACCCCCTAGGTCCAAGACATGTACCTGCTCCCTACATGGGGCAGCCCACATCCAAACCCAGGAGGTAGGCCCATTCATTCTGGGGTGGAGAGTAGCAGACATCCAAGATCCGGCCCACCCCGCGCCCTGCCGACAGGACAGGACACCCGAGTCCAAGCAGCCCCAGGGGGAGCGCACTGCCAGCCCCGCCCACGGCGAACCCGCAGGCCCCGAACCCCCCCACACCCCAGCACAACCCCTGACGGCCCACCCCCAGAATGTCCGCCAGGCAACCAGGGGGGTAAGAGAAAAATAAATAAATAATATATATATATATATAATATATATATAAATATATATATATATATATATATATATATATATATATATATATATATAATACATAAATAAATAAAATTGAAATTAACAAATCAAGACCCCGACACACACACCCCCGTCCCCAAATGTACTGTTGGTGAGTGTTGTTGTAAAGTGTACTTAAAAAGGAAAGAGAAGGAGCAAAGGCTGGCATTGTACCAGTTTCCCCTCCACTCCAACTCTAACCCAGGCCCTTATTGTCTAAATGCATAATGTTGAGTGAGCATAGGCAATGCTGGTCGAATCAAATCGAAACCGGACAAATCAAATCTCTTGATGGCTCACACTCACACAACTGACCTGCCACCACAATCATTTGTCGACTATGCTCTTGGATCAGAAAAATATTCATTCATTCATTCAACCTTTATTTATACAGGCTAGCCTCGTTGAGCCACGGGGACTCATTTACAAGAGGGACCTGTCTCACTCACACCCAGGGTCAATTTAGTTACCAATCAGCCTAACATGCATGTTTTTGGACTGTGGGAGGAAACCGGAGCACCCAATCAATCAATCAATCGATCAATCAATTTCTTCACTCGATTCAACAAATTCATCATGAATTTAGATTCACATTATCTGACAACACTTACTATACATGAGTGAAGAAGGAGCAGGAAGAAGAAAATCTAGTATAGGCCTGCCCCCTTTCTCAATAATTACAAAAATGTCATGGCTGTATACATTAAATTAACAAAACAAGTTGCAAACAACACATCACTCTTCCGATTAACAACTCAAAAGTGTACGAGTTTATCATTCTTTTCTTATAAAATATTTTGAACTGATTCATAGTAGAGCATTTTTTCAACTCCTAATCCAAACTGTTTCATAATTTCACCCCATGCACTGAAATGCACATTTATTTTAAAGTAGTATGCGTGGTTTTACTTTTGAAATTGTACTTCCTTCTGTTATTTCTATTTCTTAGTTTAGCATATTTCTTAAATAATATCTTAGATCCTATTACAGTACAGGTTTTCTTTATAATTTATAATTTTGATGGATGTAACTGGGGCCCTGTGTACACAGTTTCATTCCACCACATTTAGCACATGTGGTGCGAATGTCAAATAAAGAAACTTTGACCTTGATCTTGATTTTTAGATGTATTTAATTTTGCTAGCCTCTGAAATGCTTTTTTCTTTCCCAGTTCTCTTTCTGGCCTGTTATTAGTTTACCCAATCGTTTGCAAAATGCTCCTCCAGATGTTTCTTACTTTTACATCCTTTTGTTGGCTCGAGCACAACTTTCTGGAGATGTGTTGTCATCAAATTCCAAACTAATTTAATTTCCCTCCTAAAAAGTATGCACTGATTATGAGCTTGAAAACGTGCAACCACAACTCTGTTCATTTGTGTTTTTATTTCCAGTTTCCTTTAAGTGACTGTGAGAAAAGCTCCACAGTGACTGGTCTGAATGACTACAGACCGGTGGCCCTCACCCCGATAGTCGCTAAATGTTTTGAGAAACTGGTCATGTCCCACATCAAGACAGCCGTCAACATCAACGAGGACCCTCATCAATATGCATACCGTGAGAACCGATCAACAGAGGACGCCATCTCCTCCGTGGTCCACACTGCTCTCACCCACCTGGATCAGAAGGACTCATACGTGCGTCTGCTCTTTGTGGACTTCACATCTGCCTTCAACACCATGATCCCCCAAACTCTGATAGACAAACTATCCACACTTGGACTAAGCCCCTCTATTTGTAACTGGGTACTAGACTTCTTAACAAACAGACCACAGTCCGTGAAGATCCACAACTTCTCCTCCTCCACCATCACCCTCAGCACTGGCTCTCCTCAGGGATGTGTGCTGAGCCCTCTTCTGTTCACTCTGCTCACATATGATTGTACAGCCACACATCCAGGCTGTCATATTGTTAAGTTTGCAGATGATACAGCTGTGGTGGGATGCATCACAGATAATGATGAATCCAGCTACAGACAGGAGGTGGAACATCTGGAGAGCTGGTGCAAAGAGAACAACCTTCACATGAATGTGAAGAAGACGAAGGAGATGATTGTGGACTTCAGAAGGAACAAACACACCCACACCCCACTGTATATAGGTGGATCTGCGGTGGAGGTGGTCTCCAGCTACAAATACCTGGGTGTACACATGAATGATAACCTCAGCTGGAGCAACAACACCACCAGCCTGATCAAGAAAGGTCATCAGAGACTCTACTTCCTCAGACGGCTGAGACGAGCCGGTCTGAGAAGCCCAGTCCTCACCTCGTTCTACAGGTGTGCAGTGGAGAGCGTCCTGTGCTCCAGCATCAACGTGTGGCATGGAGGCTGCACAGTTGCAGAGAGAAAAGCTCTGCAGAGAGTGGTGAAGGCTGCACAGAAGTCTGTGGGAGTCAGTCTCCCCACCATCACAGACATTTACACCTCCAGATGCAGAAAAAGAGCCACCTGCATCATGAAAGACCTCACTCACCCAGCACACTCACTCTTTGCACCACTCCCCTCGGGACGGAGGTTGAGGAGCATCAAATGTAGAACCACTAGACTGAGGAACAGCTTCTACCCTGAGGCTGTCAGACTCATGAATAAATAAATAATAAGAATAAACACTGCAAAATGTCACATCATGCTGATGCTGATCTGTTTCTTGTTGCTGCGTTCATCTGTGACCATCTGCTCATGTTCGTGCTGCTGTTTATAATGATGTTTTTCTACTACATTAGGGCTTAGTGTATTACTAGCTGATGTCTCTCTTAGTTAATCCTAGATGTTATTATTGTTTTTCTCTTGCATTTGTTGTTGGATGTAACTGGGACCCTGTGTACATAATCTCGTTTTCAACACATGTACTACATGCGGTGCAAATGACAATAAAGACTCTCTGACTCTGACTCTGAGAAGGAGCGAGACAGAGAGAGAACGTGATGAAAGAGAGGAGCAGGGATAATGAGGGATGATCACAGCGTTACCCTGCCATCACTGTGCAGTGGGGACTGACAGATGAACACCTGACCAGATATCTCTTCTCATTTTCATGGCATGTTCTTACCCTCACATGAGAACCCTAATCCTGCAGAACACTCATGCTGTGGAAGATTAGCTGCAAGGCCTCCTCCCACATTCAGCAATCATCCCTCCCTTTCCACCAAGCACAAAGCAACAAAAAAAAAAACATGGATTAAAAGGGAAAAAATGGGGATAAAGGCAGTGGCAAAAAGAGCATAAATATTGCAAAGACAAGGAGACCAGAGAGCAAAATGATAACAAGAAAAAAATTAGGAGAGAAGATAATTGAGGTCATTCGTCAAAGTGTAAACAGAATCTTACTAAGTACAACAGGATTTAAAAGGCGTGAAAGGGTTGTAGACAGCAGCACAGTTTGTGTCTGTGCGAGGAAAGAAAACCAGCTCTTGTTTCTCCTCCATGAAGAGCACGTTGCCCTACAAAGAATAGTAAAAGCAGGGTGAGATGAAGAGGAGGAGATGGATGCAAAGAGTGGGTGATGCTGAAGCTGGAGCTTTTGTATCGTCATGGTTACTGTGGCTCAGAGTACGAGTCTGTTTGTGTGTGATTAATGTTGAGCACAGAGCTCACACCAACAAAACAACCACAGGGAGCACACGCCATGTGTCCCTGGTTCTGCTCCCAAGCCCGGGTAAATGGTGAGGGTTGTGTCAGGAAGGACATCCAACGTGAAACTTCTTCTTCTTCTTCTTTCGGCTTTTCCCTCTTCAGGGGTCGCCACAGCAAGTCATCCTCCTCCACCTCACTCTGTCCTCTGCATCCTCTGTCCTCACTCTGTCCTCTGCATCCTCTGTCCTCACTCTGTCCTCTGCATCCTCTGTCCTCACTCTGTCCTCTGCATCCTCTGTCCTCAATCTGTCCTCTGCATCCTCTGTCCTCACTCTGTCCTCTGCATCCTCTGTCCTCACTCTGTCCTCTGCATCCTCTGTCCTCACTCTGTCCTCTGCATCCTCTGTCCTCACTCCAACTACCTTCATGTCCTCTCTAACTGCATCCATATATCTCGTCTTTGTCTTTTTCCTGGCAGCTGCATTTCTAACATCCTTCTACCAATACATAGTTCCCATGTGACGTAACATCTGTGGCATTTCCAGGTAGACCCTCATGCGTGGAGGCGGAACAAAGCTACGAGAGCAGCAGTTACAGGCAGTCTACTGGCTGTGTATTATTCACGTTGTTGTTTTTTTGTTTATTTCTAATTAATTGCAATGGTTACTTCGTGTTGGGTCAGTGGGTGTTCCAGTCGGGTAGACGTTTGGGCAAAGCGCAGTTTTCACTTAATCCCCAAAATCAGTAAACTGAAGGATTTACCTCATCGGAGTCTGAGTCTGCTCGGACCTGCTCTGGAGGACGTCGTGTTTTTGTCTGGTAAACAAAATATTCTACATAAATCATTTTGTGAAACAATGTCAGAACAATGTTAGAGTACAACTGTCTGTGTTGGAGCTGTTGTTTTATGATTATTTTTCATGATTTAGCACCGTCGTACTGCTGTGGTTAGCTTAGCATGTCGCTAACGCTACATGCTAACTTCCACACGTAACACTCAACAAAGTGGTTCTGGTCCAGCCTGGACTTTTTTTTGCCTGTGTGTTATTTTAGTTAAACCTTTATTCAGCTGGTTATATATGATTGAGATAGTTTACATTTCTTTTTTCCAAGATAGACAGTCAACAACAGCAGCTCTTAAACATGACCCGTCATTAAACCAGAGTTATTAAAGCACACTTAAAATAATTATGTGAATAAAAGAAGAGAAAAATGCACATGAAGCTAAAATTGTACTGAAATGTGAGTAAATATCTGTTAAAGTATTTACTAAACAAATCTGTTGATAAATAATTTAAATACATGTGTGTGTAATACATTTACAGTACATACTTACACTGTGTGTATGTGTATACTGTATACACACTGTATATACAGTATATACATACATACTGTACATACATACTGTACATACATACTGTATATACTGTACTGTATATATATGCATGACACATTGTATTTAATATACATAATATTTGAACACTGCAACATTGTCAGACTAGATCTTTCAGTTTGTTTTGATTTTAGCTCCTTGTTACACTCATGTGAATAAAGCAATGGGATGATGTCTGTACAGAAAATATTCCAAAACACAAGTTCATCTTTTGGTTACTACATTTGTTCTATTGAAATATTTATTTTTTCAGGAAGGCCTGCACACAAGTCAAACACAGCCTGGTCACCCACGCTGAAGTTGACAAGACACACTAACTCTGAGACGCAGGAGCAGAAGAACAGCAGGTAATGACACAAGCACCTGGTACAATAATTCAAAAATATTAAAGTAAATCTAAGATAAAATTACTGAAATCAATATAAAATTGAACATTTATCTTTGTGAATGAGTAAAAATTTTAGGAGCAACTGTATTTATTTAGTCTACTTTGAGTAGTAAACTTGGTCTTATTTTAGACTTTGTGATGCAAACATGACAATGCTTACTAATCTTTTATTTTTTAAAGTACAGACGAGTGAAGGGCCGAGTTCCATCGTCTTGGATTTCGGAGGGGTTGGCTGCTTGCTCCAGTCGTCCAGTGGTCGTCCAGTGGTCGTCCAGTGGTCGTCCAGTGGTCGTCCAGTGGTCGTCCAGTGGTCGTCCAGTGGTCGTCCAGTGGTCGTCCAGTGGTCGTCCAGTGGTCGTCCAGTGGTCGTCCAGTGGTCGTCCAGTGGTCGTCCAGTGGTCGTCCAGTGGTCGTCCAGTGGTCGTCCAGTGGTCGTCCAGTGGTCGTCCAGTGGTCGTCCAGTGGTCGTCCAGTGGTCGTCCAGTGGTCGTCCAGTGGTCGTCCAGTGGTCGTCCAGTGGTCGTCCAGTGGTCGTCCAGTGGTCGTCCAGTGGTCGTCCAGTGGTCGTCCAGTGGTCGTCCAGTGGTCGTCCAGTGGTCGTCCAGTGGTCGTCCAGTGGTCGTCCAGTGGTCGTCCAGTGGTCGTCCAGTGGTCGTCCAGTGGTCGTCCAGTGGTCGTCCAGTGGTCGTCCAGTGGTCGTCCAGTGGTCGTCCAGTGGTCGTCCAGTGGTCGTCCAGTGGTCGTCCAGTGGTCGTCCAGTGGTCGTCCAGTGGTCGTCCAGTGGTCGTCCAGTGGTCGTCCAGTGGTCGTCCAGTGGTCGTCCAGTGGTCGTCCAGTGGTCGTCCAGTGGTCGTCCAGTGGTCGTCCAGTGGTCGTCCAGTGGTCGTCCAGTGGTCGTCCAGTGGTCGTCCAGTGGTCGTCCAGTGGTCGTCCAGTGGTCGTCCAGTGGTCGTCCAGTGGTCGTCCAGTGGTCGTCCAGTGGTCGTCCAGTGGTCGTCCAGTGGTCGTCCAGTGGTCGTCCAGTGGTCGTCCAGTGGTCGTCCAGTGGTCGTCCAGTGGTCGTCCAGTGGTCGTCCAGTGGTCGTCCAGTGGTCGTCCAGTGGTCGTCCAGTGGTCGTCCAGTGGTCGTCCAGTGGTCGTCCAGTGGTCGTCCAGTGGTCGTCCAGTGGTCGTCCAGTGGTCGTCCAGTGGTCGTCCAGTGGTCGTCCAGTGGTCGTCCAGTGGTCGTCCAGTGGTCGTCCAGTGGTCGTCCAGTGGTCGTCCAGTGGTCGTCCAGTGGTCGTCCAGTGGTCGTCCAGTGGTCGTCCAGTGGTCGTCCAGTGGTCGTCCAGTGGTCGTCCAGTGGTCGTCCAGTGGTCGTCCAGTGGTCGTCCAGTGGTCGTCCAGTGGTCGTCCAGTGGTCGTCCAGTGGTCGTCCAGTGGTCGTCCAGTGGTCGTCCAGTGGTCGTCCAGTGGTCGTCCAGTGGTCGTCCAGTGGTCGTCCAGTGGTCGTCCAGTGGTCGTCCAGTGGTCGTCCAGTGGTCGTCCAGTGGTCGTCCAGTGGTCGTCCAGTGGTCGTCCAGTGGTCGTCCAGTGGTCGTCCAGTGGTCGTCCAGTGGTCGTCCAGTGGTCGTCCAGTGGTCGTCCAGTGGTCGTCCAGTGGTCGTCCAGTGGTCGTCCAGTGGTCGTCCAGTGGTCGTCCAGTGGTCGTCCAGTGGTCCCACTTGATGAGGAATCTGTTCCAGTTTGTTTAAAATCAGAAACTGCCCATCATTCCTTGTTGAAGAGTGTATTTGACCTGTTATTTATTCTGCAGCCAATCATTTTCATTAAAAGACATCAAATCACCCACAGTTCTCATATTGTGTTCAGTTTCAACTGTTTTGAGTTTATAATTATATATTTTATTCTGAACTTTATCAGTCTCCTCCTGGAGAAAGAACCATACAGCAACATGCATGTTTTTATGTTTTGTACATAAAGGTTTTATTTATTTGCAGTAGAACTACTTCTCATTATTAGACATTAAACAACGTATCTTAATTATTGAAATAAAGAAGGTGAAACAGTGCAACTGTTTTATTCAAACTAAAGGTACGCACACGTTCATTTAGCCATGCCTGTTTCACAGCAACACCAAATGTACTTCAAAAGCAGATTTATTTATAGAAATTATATTTTCACTCATTTGTTGCTGTGGTACATGACTGCACACAACTTCTGGACCAACTGGAGCTTCATCCATCCCTGGACCAACTGGAGCTTCATCCATCCCTGGACCAACTGGAGCTTCATCCATCCCTGGACCAACTGGAGCTTCATCCATCCCTGGACCAACTGGAGCTTCATCCATCCCTGGACCAACTGGAGCTTCATCCATCCCTGGACCAACTGGAGCTTCATCCATCCCTGGACCAACTGGAGCTTCATCCATCCCTGGACCAACTGGAGCTTCATCCATCCCTGGACCAACTGGAGCTTCATCCATCCCTGGACCAACTGGAGCTTCATCCATCCCTGGACCAACTGGAGCTTCATCCATCCCTGGACCAACTGGAGCTTCATCCATCCCTGGACCAACTGGAGCTTCATCCATCCCTGGACCAACTGGAGCTTCATCCATCCCTGGACCAACTGGAGCTTCATCCATCCCTGGACCAACTGGAGCTTCATCCATCCCTGGACCAACTGGAGCTTCATCCATCCCTGGACCAACTGGAGCTTCATCCATCCCTGGACCAACTGGAGCTTCATCCATCCCTGGACCAACTGGAGCTTCATCCATCCCTGGACCAACTGGAGCTTCATCCATCCCTGGACCAACTGGAGCTTCATCCATCCCTGGACCAACTGGAGCTTCATCCATCCCTGGACCAACTGGAGCTTCATCCATCCCTGGACCAACTGGAGCTTCATCCATCCCTGGACCAACTGGAGCTTCATCCATCCCTGGACCAACTGGAGCTTCATCCATCCCTGGACCAACTGGAGCTTCATCCATCCCTGGACCAACTGGAGCTTCATCCATCCCTGGACCAACTGGAGCTTCATCCATCCCTGGACCAACTGGAGCTTCATCCATCCCTGGACCAACTGGAGCTTCATCCATCCCTGGACCAACTGGAGCTTCATCCATCCCTGGACCAACTGGAGCTTCATCCATCCCTGGACCAACTGGAGCTTCATCCATCCCTGGACCAACTGGAGCTTCATCCATCCCTGGACCAACTGGAGCTTCATCCATCCCTGGACCAACTGGAGCTTCATCCATCCCTGGACCAACTGGAGCTTCATCCATCCCTGGACCAACTGGAGCTTCATCCATCCCTGGACCAACTGGAGCTTCATCCATCCCTGGACCAACTGGAGCTTCATCCATCCCTGGACCAACTGGAGCTTCATCCATCCCTGGACCAACTGGAGCTTCATCCATCCCTGGACCAACTGGAGCTTCATCCATCCCTGGACCAACTGGAGCTTCATCCATCCCTGGACCAACTGGAGCTTCATCCATCCCTGGACCAACTGGAGCTTCATCCATCCCTGGACCAACTGGAGCTTCATCCATCCCTGGACCAACTGGAGCTTCATCCATCCCTGGACCAACTGGAGCTTCATCCATCCCTGGACCAACTGGAGCTTCATCCATCCCTGGACCAACTGGAGCTTCATCCATCCCTGGACCAACTGGAGCTTCATCCATCCCTGGACCAACTGGAGCTTCATCCATCCCTGGACCAACTGGAGCTTCATCCATCCCTGGACCAACTGGAGCTTCATCCATCCCTGGACCAACTGGAGCTTCATCCATCCCTGGACCAACTGGAGCTTCATCCATCCCTGGACCAACTGGAGCTTCATCCATCTCTGGACCAACTGGAGCTTCATCCATCCCTGGACCAACTGGAGCTTCATCCATCCCTGGACCAACTGGAGCTTCATCCATCCCTGGACCAACTGGAGCTTCATCCATCCCTGGACCAACTGGAGCTTCATCCATCCCTGGACCAACTGGAGCTTCATCCATCCCTAGACCAACTGGAGCTTCATCCATCTCCTGGAACTCACCTTATGCAGAAATACAACTCAAAGGAGGGAAATAATTAAAATGCTTTCAGGGTTTAAAGCAACATTTAACCAATAGATTAAAAGGAGTTACCAAATTGTAACTTTACCACTAACTTTATTAACAAAGGCAGATCATAGGTGGAAATAAATAATATCAGTGCCATTTACTGTAAAACGTTAAATATTTTGACTGAGCAATAATTACAAATGATTTATTTTGTTAACACTAGTTTAAGTGAAAGGCAGTCATAGGCTAAATAAATAGTAATGTGAGAAATATCAGCCATCTTTACTGTGGTACAAGTAACATCAGGTAAGCTGAAGTAGCTTGTACAAGTTGATATTTACAACCATCTTTAACGTAGCAAACATTAGCTTAGCTGTAGCTTTTAATAAAGTAAACATGGCTGATATTTACTGTGGCACAAGTTACATTAGCAAAGCTAATCTTTGTTATGTTAAAAATAGCTGATATTTACTGTATCTCAAGCTACGTGAGCTTAGCACGCAGTAAATAACCGATGTTTACTGTGTAGCAAATAGCTTAGCTGCTGTAGCTACAGGGGACATCTACGTGTATATTATTGTAATCCCTTTGTAAAGTCACCAGAACTGTTGTTAACATGAAGATTTGGACGTCCTTCACAAATCTGTCACTGAGTATAAGCATCCATGGATTTAAAGCAGTGAAGCTCCTCGTTGTGCACTCCTCGTAGTAATTAAATAATTAATGATATCAGAGTAACTTCTTGGTGATAAGTTGTCCTCTTCATCTGCTATGATTTCTTTCTACAACTCATTCAACTCCGACCACTGCTATTTTTTGCAGATATCAAGGTCTGGCGCCTTGGTCAAGCTAGTACTGTCCTTAGCTCTGATAGCTCGAGTCTGTTTGTCCGCCATTTCTGCCTTTACGAGTGGCAAAAAACTCGGTATTACGCAATACTGGTCACGTGTGTCAGAGTCAGAGTACTTTTATTAACATTGCACACAAGTTTGCACCAGTACAGTGTGAATATGTACGCACAGTCATCCTGAAGGGGACTAGTGTGGGAACTATGTATACACCCACTGTCCCTCCTCTGGACATGTCCAAACCACTGTCCCTCCTCTGGACATGTCCAAACCACTGTCCCTCCTCTGGACATGTCCAAACCACTGTCCCTCCTCTGGACATGTCCAAACCACTGTCCCTCCTCTGGACATGTCCAAACCATCTCAGTGTGTCCTCCCTAACTTTATCTCCCAGTTGTTCAACATGTGCTGTACCTCTGATGATCTCATTCCTGATCTTATCCATCCTTGTCACTCCTAAGGAGAACCTCAGCATCTTCATTTCTGCTACTTCCAGTTCTTTCTCCTGTCTTTTTGTCCATGTCTCTGTCTCCTGTCTTTTTGTCCATGTCTCTGTCTCCAGACCATACAACATAGCTGGTCTCACCACTGTCTTGTAAACTTTTCCTTTGACCTTTGACCTTTGCTGACACCTTTTTGTCACAAATCACTCCTGAAATGTTTCTTCATCCGCTCCATCCTGCCTGGACTCTCTTCTTCACCTCTTTACCACATTCTTCATTTTCCTGGACAGTGGTAACGTAGTTAAAGTTAAGTTAACGTGTTTTAATAGTGTGTTCAGTTTAATTCTCAGTGTTTGTGACATACAGTTTGTGGTGTTGAATAAATAAATACAAAATAAACCTGGTGTCTTCATTTTTAACTTTAATAATACGCAACATGTTACGCATCATTTAAATGACGTAAAGAGTTCAGATAGCTTCATTTAGCTCAGATAAATTTATATATCTCCCACGCTAACATAAATACTGTTTATTATTGTTAAACTGTTATTATTTAGCACATTTAGTATGTTCATGGTCATGAGCTTTGGGTTGTGACCGAAAGAACAAGATCTCGGATACAAGCGGCTGAAATGAGTTTTCTCCGCAGGGTGTCTGGACTCTCCCTTAGAGATAGGGTGAGAAGCTCAGTCATCCGGGAGGGACTCGGAGTAGAGCCGCTGCTTCTCCACATCGAGAGGAGCCAGTTGAGGTGGCTCGGGCATCTGGTTAGGATGCCTCCTGGACGCCTCCCTGGTGAGGTGTTCCGGGCATGTCCCACCGGGAGGAGACCCAGAGGAAGACCCAGGATACGCTGGAGGGACTATGTTTCTCGGCTGGCCTGGGAACGCCTTGGGATTCCCCCAGAGGAGCTGCTCCAAGTGGCTGGGGAGAGGGAAGTCTGGGCCTCCCTACTTAGGCTGCTACCCCCGCGACCCGACCCCAGATAAGAGGAAGAAAGTGGATGGATGGATGGATGGATGGATGGATGGATTTATAGTGCAGCATGTCATGTAAAATATCCGCCTCCTCGTTCAATAAACAGTGATATTAGAACTGGATCAGACCGAGTCTGTTCCAACACAGATGCAGCTTCATTCAGGTGTAGATGAATTAAATATGAGACTCAAATCTTACAGTGACAAGCTACTCACACACGTGTTTATTTAGGTGTTTCTCGGTTTTGTCTTTTTTTTCTTTCCACAGGTCTAGAGGCAGACTGATGTTGATTTGTGTTCTCTTTATACCCCTCTCTCTCTCTCTACTCCTATCTTGTTCTTTCTCTTTTACCTCTTCTCACTTTTCTAACTTTGTTTCTTCTTTGTTTCATCCCCATGTCCATTATATCTTAAACAAACCCAAAGCAATTTCTAATAAAGTTTTATTTATATGTCAAGCAGAGCATTAAGGCCAGCCATAATGCTCTGCTTGTGAAAGTAAATCTGTTGGTATCACCTCAACACTCGACAATAATTCTGAGTGCCACAATGCCAAACAGGACAGGAGGGGAAAAATAATGATAATTTAACAGAGCCGTCAGTCGTACACAATCTGTAAAAGCATGAAAAGCACTCTCAGACAAACGGCAAAAAGGACACACGTTTAAAACCTCAGGATTGATGACCGATAAAAAAGAGTTTAGTGCAATTACGCCGTGAAGGAGCCTCCATTGAAGATCACCAGTCCGTATTTTTGTCTGAGGTTTGTAAAGTGTCCTCCACTGGGGCTTCTGACCTCCGAGCTTGTCGTCCCACATGCTGACAACTCTGTTGTGCAGTTCTCTTGTTCAGGATCTTAACATAAGTCTTATGAAGTACTTTTGGACCCATTCTGCACAAGTCCATCTTTGGGTCTGTGTTGCGTAGCAGAGGACCACTATCTTTCGCAAAGTTAGGATCCAGGTGGATGTCCGGGAAAGGATCCATTAGGTCAGGCAGATGATTCCCCGTGGACCACAGCTGCAAGAGACGCTTCTCACCAGCTGTCATGCTCTCCATCACCAGGAAGCACTGCACCAGTCTGGCAAACCAAACCCCAAGCAACAAAACCACCTCTCTGATGCTGGAGGAGTCTGGTCCGGCCGTCTTCCCCAACCGTCTCAGGGTCACCGTCCCAGATTTGCACAGTGCGTTTGACAGACCCAGCACAGTGATATTACAGCCGTCCATTCTCGCTTTACAGACTAGTGGTTCCTTTAATAGCCACGGCAGAGAATTATATGTTTTCGATCCATTTGAAAGAAAAAAAAAAACACTTTGAAAACACTGATAAAACTGGGGCAACACCTTTCACTTTAAAAGGCCAACTCCTTGTATACTGTTTATTTTTATACTTTATATTGTTGCTATTTTTGGATGTATCTGGAACCCTGAGTACACAACTCAGTTCCACGTCATGTATCACATGTGATATGAATGAAAATAAAGGAAATTCAAAGTCAAAGTCAACTTTATTGTCAAAACTGCAATATGTGCCGGACATACACAGGATTGAAATTGCATTTCTCTCTGTCCCTCGGTGCAACAGTAAACATTAAAACACTAAAACATTTAATAAACATAAGCATAAAATGAAATAATAAAAGTGTAATACCTGTACTGTCCTGAGTTTTTGCATAGTAGTAGTATGAAAATGTGAAAAGTTACACCAACACTAAAACACTAAACATTTTATAAACATAAGCATAAAATGAAATAACAAAAGTGTAATACTGTCCTGAGTTTTTTGCATAGTAGTATAAAAGTGTAAAAAGTATACAGTATATATAAAATAAAATGAAAGTTCTCCGGGTCGGGGAGGAGGTCCTGCCCCAAGTGGAGGAGTTTAAGTATCTCGGGATCTTGTTCACGAATGAGGGAAAACTGGAGCGTGAGATCGATAGGCGGATAGGTGCAGCGTCCGCAGTGAAGCGGGCGCTGTACCGGTCTGTCGTGGTGAAGAGAGAGCTGAGTCAAAAGGCAAAGCTCTCAATTTACCGATCGATCTACGTTCCCACCCTCATCTATGGTCATGAGCTTTGGGTTGTGACCGAAAGAACGAGATCTCGGATACAAGCGGCTGAAATGAGTTTTCTCCGCAGGGTGTCTGGACTCTCCCTTAGAGATAGGGTGAGAAGCTCAGTCATCCGGGAGGGACTCGGAGTAGAGCCGCTGCTTCTCCACATCGAGAGGAACCAGTTGAGGTGGCTCGGGCATCTGGTTAGGATGCCTCCTGGACGCCTCCCTGGTGAGGTGTTCCGGGCATGTCCCACCGGGAGGAGACCCAGAGGAAGACCCAGGACGCGCTGGAGGGACTATGTTTCTCGGCTGGCCTGGGAACGCCTTGGGATTCCCCCGGAGGAGCTGCTCCAAGTGGCTGGGGAGAGGGAAGTCTGGGCCTCCCTACTTAGGCTGCTACCCCCGCGACCCGACCCCGGATAAGCGGAAGAAGATGGATGGATGGATGGATGGATGGAAAAGTTCTGGCATTGACATTTGTAATAGAGTGACAAAGCAGCATATGAAGTTTATGTACACAGTATATGAGGTATGCGTATATGAGTATGAGGTAGTTGATATTGGTATAGAGGTAAAGTGGCATATGCAATAAGGCTAGTAAAAAATATATATATATCAGCAGTAGTGTAGATATAAAAAGTAGTGTAAATGTAAACAGTAGTAATAAATGTAAACAGTAGTAATAAATGTAAACAGTATTAATAAATGTAAACAGTGAATGTAAACAGTAGTATGACTATAGGCAGTAATGTAATACAAACATTAGTGCAAATATGAGAAGTAGTGCAAACTGAATGAGCACATGACCGAGAGTTTAGTGAATAACCCGTTTGATGACACAGAGTCCAGTGTTAAAAACTTTGTGTTGAGTGGTAATGTGTGAGAAAGTTTTTTGTGTTAAGGCAGTTCAAATGGGAGGGGAGGCAGAGCAGGCAGAGTGTTTAGCATCCTGACTGCCTGATGAACAGAGCTGTCTCTCAGTCTGCTGGTTCGAGCCTGGAGACTCCTCAGTCTCCTCCCTGATGGCAGCAGTCTGAAGCAGCTGTGTAGTGGGTGTGTGGGATCACCTGCCATGCAGAGGGCTTTCCGAGTGAGGCGTTTGCTGTGTAAGTCCTGCAGTGAGGGGAAGGAGGTGCCCACGATCTTCTCAGCTGCTCTCACGATGCGCTGGAGGCTCTTGCGGCAGGATGCAGTACATGCACCAAACCACACAGTGATGCAGCTGGTCAGGACACTTTCTATGGCACCTCTGTAGAAGGTGCACATGATGGGGGTTGAAGCTCCAGCCCTTTTCAGCTTGCGGAGAAAGTAGAGACGCTGGTGAGCCTTCTTGGCCAGTGATGCAGTGTTCCTGCTCCAGGACAGGTCCTCTGAGACGTGCACTCCCAGGAACTTGGTGCTGTCCACTCTCTCCACTGCGGTGCTGTTGATGGTCAGAGGGGCATGTTGTGCATCCCTCTTCCTGAAGTCCACAACAATCTCCTTTGTCTTCTCCACGTTGAGAGTGAGATTGTTGTGTCCGCACCACAAGGCCAGGCGG
>JBBPBX010048752.1:0-25628 GCA_038048925.1 Garcialebias charrua
TCTTTGCTATCAGGGTGAAAACAACGCCATGCATCGCAGAGCCCATAATCATTCATATACTGTTTAACTATATTTATAGATTGCCAACTGCGTTGAGTTCCCGCTGCATTCAGTCTGTCTAATTTGTCATCTAAACCAAAGTTGAGATCACCTCCCATCACCAGTGAGGAGTCCATGTGATTTGATAGGGTGGAAAAAAAATCATGAAAAAAAGCTGCGTCGTCTACATTCGGTCCATATATGCTAACAATGCAATAATTTTGTCTAAATATTGATAACTTTAATATTATATATCTACCGTGCGGGTCTATAACCTGATCTAATACTGTGAAGTTAACATTTTTATTTATTAAAATTGCCACCCCTCTTTGTCTTGAATTATAACATGCTGAGAATACATTAGGAAACTCTGAAGATTTAAGCTCCTCCACAGTTGATGCCAATTTATGAATTTCTTGGAGTAATACAACATCTGCCTTTAATCTTTTAATCTGGTTAAAAATTCTATATTTTTTACGTTGGCTACCGGCTCCATTAATGTTCCATGTGACAAACCCTAAGGTACCCATACCTGTGCTAATGATAATATAGCTAAACCACACCCATTGTCACAAATACAAAAGATAGTAATATATCCAGACAAAAACATATTCCTTAAAGGTTAATTATATATTGAATCAGGGAAGTTTTCATTTATGAAGTAAATGTATGGATATATAAAGATGAATGTGAACCCCTGTGCTTGTGCTCTGACAATTGTTAATTTAGAAAAATATAGACAGGAAAACAAAGAGAGATGATATACATGAAAACATAACTCAGATAAGAAAAAATAAAAGAACCCTCCTACCACATCAAGTGCCATCACACCTTGTGTACCACCACGATCTGTGTGACCCCACCAACCGAGCTGTGCTGAAGAAAATAAATATAGCTGGTAAGTAATATTAATAAATACTATATTTAATAATATCAATTAATATTAGCAACCGAAATAATTCTTACCTTGATTATATGGCTAATACAGCCAAGGAGTAGCCTCTGGATCTCTAAACAGCTGACCGTTTATGTAGAGTTTATCCACCGAGATGTTAGCTCTTCTTCCTTCGCTAATATTTTTCTTTCTTATTGGGAATAAAATGCGCCGTCTATTCAGAATTTCTACAGGAAATTGATCGTTCATACTGAAATGTGTGTTACGAAGTTCCCTACCTCGGCTTTTAACCTGTTCTTTTTGCTTGAAATGTTCAAATTTAGCTATTATTGGCCGTGGCCTAGTAGTATTCTCAGGTTTTTTACCTCCCAGGCGGTGAACTCGATGAAAAGTCATCGATTTGACAGTGTCACTCGGCAACTTTAGCTGGTTCTGAATAAAGGCCCGGACCGAGGCCTCCGGATCCTCCTCCGTTTTCTCCGGAATTCCAGAAAAAACTAGATTTTCCCGCATGCTTCTAGCTTGGATATCTAACAATGACTCTTTCATTTTCTTATTATCGCCAGAAAGCTGCGTAATCTGGTCTGTTATTTGTCTCACGGTCCCCTTCAACTCCGTATTTTCTTTAGCTAGAGATGCTACCTGTTGTTGACTGAACTCGAGCGATTCTCTCAAACTCTGGAATTCTTTGTGTAACACCTCTACCAAAGCCAGCCGGGCGTCTAAGCTAGACAACTTGGTTCGTTGATCCTAACATGTCGGCTCATGGTTCGTTGATCCTAATGTGACGGCTCATGGTTCGTGTATCCTAACGTGTCGACTCATGGTTCGTTGATCCTAACGTGTCAGCTCATGGTTCGTTGATCCTAACATGTCGGCTCATGGTTCGTTGTTTCTAATGTGTCGACTCATGTTTCGTTAATCCTAACTTGTCGACTCGTGGTTCGTTGATCCTAACATGTTGGTTCATGGTTCGTTGATCCTAACATGTTGGTTCATGGTTCGTTGATCCTAACATGTCGGCTCATGGTTCGTTGATCCTAACGTGTCGGCTCATGGTTCGTGTATCCTAACGTGTCGGCTCATGGTTTGTATATCCTAACGTGTCGACTCATGGTTCGTGTATTCTAACGTGTCGACTCATGGTTTGTGTATCCTAATGTGTCGACTCATGTTTCGTTAATCCTAACTTGTCGACTCATGGTTCGTTGATCCTAACATGTTGGTTCATGGTTCGTTGATCCTAACTGTTAACTCATGGTTCGTTGATCCTAACATGTTGGTTCATGGTTCGTTGATCCTAACGTATCGACTCATGGTTTGTGTATCCTAATGTGTCGACTCATGTTTTGTTAATCCTAACTTGTCGACTCATGGTTCGTTGATCCTAACATGTTGGTTCATGGTTCGTGTATCCTAACGTGTCGACTCATGGTTCGTGTATCCTAATGTGTTGACTCATGGTTCATGTATCCTAACGTGTCGACTCATGGTTCGTTGATCCTAACGTGTCGACTCATGGTTCGTGTATCCTAATGTGTCGACTCATGGTTCGTGTATCCTAACGTGTCGACTCATGGTTCGTGTATCCTAACGTGTCGACTCATGGTTCGTGTATCCTAACGTGTCGACTCATGGTTTGTGTATCCTAACATGTCGACTCATGGTTCGTGTATCCTAACGTGTCGACTCATGGTTCGTGTATCCTAACTTGTCGACTCATGGTTCGTGTATCCTAACGTGTCGACTCATGGTTCGTGTATCCTAACGTGTCGACTCATGGGTCGTTGTTTCTAACGTGTCGACTCATGGTTCGTTGTTTCTAACATGTCGACTCGTGGTTCGTTGTTCATAACATGTTGGAGGACTCACGCTCACGTATGTCTTCCTCCAGAAAAAAATGGATAAAGGAGAGTACAGCGACCCGCAGAGCTTCGCCACCGACGTCAGGTTAATGTTTTCCAACTGTTACAAGTACAACCCTCCAGATCACGAGGTGGTGGCTATGGCCCGCAAGCTGCAGGTACGACTCCACCCCTCACCTGAACAGGTGCTGTTTGTCCGTTCACAGCGCTAACCTGTCTTTCTGCCTGTTTGTCATCAGGACGTGTTTGAGATGCGTTTTGCCAAAATCCCAGACGAGGGCCTGGAGGTGTCTGTCCCATCTACAACGCCGCTGGTCAGTAAAAGCACCGCCTCCTCCGACAGCAGCAACAACTCTTCCTCTGACGAATCGTCTGACTCCGAGGAGGAGAGAGCCACGCGATTGGCCGAGCTACAGGAGCAGGTTGGTGCTGCCGACCAATCACAGGTCAAGAGCATCTCTGTTTCCTTCTTTAATGTCTGTGTAGATTCATTTAGCAAAGCGTAGAAAGTCTGAGTCACATTTCTGTCAGAACACCTGATCAGGTGAAGGCGGAGTCTGATGACGGGCTGCAGGTGTTGATTATCAGTGTCTCCCACCAGCTGAAGGCCGTGCACGAGCAGCTGGCCGTCCTGTCGCAGGCACCCGTCAGCAAACCAAAGAAGAAGAAAGAGAAGAAAGACAAGGAGAAGAAGAAGGACAAGGACAAAGACAAAGGGAACAAAGCCAAGATAGAAGAAGAGAAGAAACCCAAGGCCGCCGCCCAGCAGCCTAAACCAGCCAATCAGAAGAAGGCACCTGCCAGGAAAGCCAACAGCACGGTCACAGCCACCAGGTACGAGCTCTCCAAGCCCCACCTGTAAGATCCTGCTCCTCGTGCTCCTCCTGCTCCTGTTGCAGGAGCTTCATTAACCAATGAGAGCGCCCGTTTGTTTCCAGGCAACCCAAGAAAGCCACCAAGACGTCGGGCGCCGGCTCGGCCAACGGGGACGACGGCGAGGAGTCGTCCCTGCCCATGTCGTATGACGAGAAGCGGCAGCTGAGCCTGGACATCAACCGGCTGCCGGGGGAGAAGCTGGGCCGCGTCGTGCACATCATCCAGTCCAGAGAGCCGTCGCTGAGGGACTCCAACCCCGACGAGATCGAGATCGACTTCGAGACGCTGAAGCCGTCGACGCTCCGGGAGCTGGAGCGCTACGTCAAGTCCTGCCTGCAGAAGAAGCAGAGGAAGTTGATGCGTGAGTACACACACCTGCACCTCACGTCCACAAGACCATCACACAAGCCGTGTTTCCATCAAGGTTTCTAGGTGCGCATTTTGAAGCATTGCATCAGAAAAGCTTAATGGAAACGGCAAAATTCGAGTTAACTTCCTCTAAGTCGTAGTGCATTAACAGAATACCCGAGTTTTCGACAGCTCGAGTGCTTTGACTTCTATCGAGGCTTTTTTGTCCACCTCGAGTACCCGTAGTGACGTCATCACATCACATTTCACAGCGTGCGAGGTAGCTTTTAGCTTTTAGTAGACGCCACAAAATGGATTCCTTTGTGCGCACGGATGTAAATGGAGCAGGCAGTCTTGTCAAAAAGGTAAAACAGTTTTTAATTTATAAAATGCGCTATTTCCTGTTGATTTTCTGTTCTCTGACCACCGTAGATTGTGACTGGCAGCAGGTGGCGGTGTTGCATTGCAGGCCACATATATAACACGGCAGCTTCCTCTCTCGTTTCACAAACAAAAGCAACATATTAATCTCTCTAGACCTATTAAAAAAACCTATAAACACATTAATCTCTAAAAGTAAACCTAAATTGCACAGCACTTCAGGCTGTGGTGCGGTGTTGCCCCATTTGTTTTTCAGTTTCGGTTTCAGCGCCGCACGGTATACTTTCACTTTTAATATTAATAATAATAACTAATAGTTTTGTTTTTCCTGTGACTTATCTGCAGTATGATAAATGATAGGAGCATAATAAATGCTCCCAATGTTTTGTTGGTCTTTTTTTTCTTTTTGTAAAGACGGTTTTTATGCATTTATATTTATTTATTTATTTTGCATCATAAGACACTGTGACGTCATCGGCTACTCGAGCGTCGTTCGAGTTTTTTTATGTTAAGGTCGAGGTTAAAAATTATGTACTCGTTCAACCCCTAATAAGTCGCTCTAAAGTTGATACGCTCGCTTGAGGTAGTTTTTGGGGGGTCGAAACAGAGCTGATGCGCAAAACGACAGATGGAAACAGATTTGCCGACTCAGTTCTGCCGTAGCGAACATTTACGTCATGTGACTGATCAGCTGTTTCCGCTCCGGACAACATGTAACATCGCTAAAACTAGTTGGCATGACAGAATAAATACAACTTGCCCGATAGCAACACGTACCTGAAATATTCTCTCCATTTTGACGAGATGTGTGGTCGGGTTCTGTTTTCAACCGCTACTTCCTGTTTACTGTAGACATGCGCAACGCTGACGTCTGACGTAATGACGCTGACGTAATGACGCTGACGTCTGACGTAATGACGCTGACGTAATGACGCTGACGTCTGACGTAATGACGCTGTGCGTGGCCCGGTAGATGCGCTACAAGCCAGTAGATGGAAACACTTCTGATCCGCATTAATTTGTATTTACATATTAGCGAGATTTCAAAAATAAGCTCAAAATTCGAAATGAAAATGGATGGAAACACGGTCACTGACTCCTCTCCTGTTCTCTCTCCTGCAGAAAAGGCAGCTGGAGGCGGGGCCTCAGGAGGCGGGGCTAGTCGTTTGAGTGGCAGCTCCTCTTCCTCATCTGATGACAGCTCCTCAACAGGAACCTCCTCTTCCTCCGACACAGACTGAAAACACACAATGACGTACCTTCATCCTGAACAAACACAAACAGGAGGACTGCTCGCACGCACACACACACACACACGCCCAGACATGGAGACTGTATGTAAATAGGCTGATCTGTTTTTTAGCTCCTAGTGTTTATTTTCCCCTGGAAGAATGTGGACAGGAGGAGGAGGAGGAGGAGAAGCAACGATTCGCCTCAGCAGGAGAAGAAGAAAAAAGGGCGGAGTCAATTTGATTTGAGCTCTTCCTCCTCTTCTTCTTCACAGACAGCTGGCGGTGACCCCTGACCTCTGAACACATTCCAGAATCACCTGTAGAGCATCGTGGGAGAGGAGGCGGGGCTTATCTCTGGGCAGACAGACTGATGTGTGACATCACCTGACGAGGAGGAGGAGTTTAGTGTGAAGGTGTCGCAGGGAGACGATCTGATCAGAACACAAGTTGTTTTCATCTTATCCAACGTGTCAAAACAAACTAAAACAGGAAGTGATTATAAAAGAGCAAAACATTTCAACCTGAGGCTTTGAACTCCAACTTATCAATCTGAACCGGGTCCAACAGAACCATCCGTTCCTCGGGTCGTCTCCCTGCAGCACCTCCAGTTTTCACCCGCCTGAGACGAAAGCCTTCCCTCCGCTGCTCCTCCGACCCTAAAATCCTCCACTTCCTGTTTGTGCCGGGGTCGTCACGGCAACACGGCAGGCTCTCTGTCGTCACGGCAACACGGCAGGCTCTCTGTCGTCACGGCAACACGACAGGCTCTCTGTCGTCACGGCAACACGACAGGCTCTCTGTCGTCACGGCAACACGGCAGGCTCTCTGTCGTCACGGCAACACGACAGGCTCTCTGTCGTCACGGCAACACGGCAGGCTCTCTGTCGTCACGGCAACACGACAGGCTCTCTGTCGTCACGGCAACACGGCAGGCTCTCTGTCCATGGCGGTGAGACGGACTTTCACTTTCCTACACTACATTTCTCTTTCCTCCTCTTTGAGTTCCCAGGTTGTGTGCTGGACTTCTTTGTGTCTTATAAAGTTCTCAGTATAAAAAATGTCTTCGTTCCGCTGTCCTGACCCCGCCCCCTTCCACCCTGACCCCGCCCAGAACCACCCGAGAGTCCTGATCCGGGTTTGTTTACCAAGCTTCCTGTTTGGGTTCGAACATGAAACACCGACAGAAACAAAAACTGTTCCGTCTTTGGACTTCTTGAGTTCCTGTTTTAAAAAGTTCCCTGTTTTAAAAGTTCCCTGTTTTAAATCTCTGGAGGTTCTGATGGACCGTAGGTTCTGTTCTGTGCTGCAAGACGTCCTGGAGACTAAAGGAACTCACAGACGAGTCTGGTCCGACCCACTTTACGAATGACGGGAGCCGTGGTGGTTCTGGGTTCTATCCGCTCCAGAACCAGAACTCAGTGATCCACAACATTTATCACTCAGCTGGTAACTGGATCACATGATCCAGCGTCTTGTTCAAATCCACAGAAGAAGTGGAACACCAATGAGACGTGAGGTGGGCGGGGTCAGAAGCTGTGAGGCGTTCACTGTCAGCTCTGGGAACGTGAATCGGACTTTCAGCTCCTCCGTGGGGTTTTTATTTTTTGTCTGCAGTTTTTAATTTCCTGGGTGCAGTTAATGATGTTTCTTTTGTTACCGTGGTTACCAGGAAGTAACGTCAGTTCCTGATTGGCCGGACTCAGCCCTGGCTCCTCGATTAATGAGAAACATTTTTAAATAAAGTCTTTGACTTGTGCCGCGCCCCCGGAGCGCTTCCTGTCTGATTTAAATGCGCTTATTTACATTTATTTTAGCCAAAGTTCACGGAGTCGTCATGGAGACGGTGTTCAAATGTGACATTAAAAATATATATATATTTCTTTTTTATTATTTTATTGACACTTTGGTGACGGATCAACCAACCAATCAGAACCATGTGACTGACGGACAGCTCGTTGCCACAGCAACCCTCCTGTTTGTTTTTAGTTGGCGCTCGTAGTTCATTTTTGTATTTTATTACGAAAAGGACAAAGTGATTTTATGTATGTGCATGCACTCCGGCCGTACGTTCTGTATGTTTGAGCACTGTATAGTAGCTGTACGTAGCTGTCAGGTGTAGGCGGAGCTCCGCTCATAGACGACGAACGACAAAAACCAACAAGTGGATTATTTGATGTAATTACCGAAACGGATCCTTATTTTCTGAGTTAATTTGTTTTCATAAATAAACACGTAAACTGAGGAAGAGCCTCGACTCCTTCACTTCCTGTTGCTCACCTCCAACCAGACAGAGCAGGTGAGAACAGGACACGCCTCCTCGCAGACACCTGGACTGAAGCTTTTGTTGGTGGAAGTGAGTGAATAGTACACGTAGCGCTGTGTACAAATACTGTCACGGTACTCAGTCATGTTAGAAATACTTTGAGGACGAGTCGACCGTTTTTATTTCACTGAAAACTTTTGGACTTCACAGAAGTTACGTGAAAGAAGACGTCCGTCCATCTTCCGCTTCTGGACTCAGCAGCTGGATCAGGAGGTCCAGACACCTTCAGCTCTTCTGGAGGAGGAGGAGCAGAGGAGCGATGGAGGAGGAGCAGAGGAGCGATGGAGGAGGAGCAGAGGAGCGATGGAGGAGGAGGAGCGGCTCAGCCGGTTCGGACCCAAGATGAGAAGCGAACACGTTGTAGCCGTTTGAATCACGTGACCTGAAGACACACCAGCAGTAATGACGGAGTTGTAGCTAAAGTTATGTTTGCTAAGTCGATTAGCTCTGGCGGCCATCTTGAAGGGTTTTGGCTGCAGACGTTGACACGGAGCAGAAGTTCTGCTCCGTGTCGGACTCGTTGAAGTTTCAGGTGTTGGACCATCCACAGGCAGGTCTCAGTTTTCTCACCTCCATGTTCTTCTTCACGTCTTCTGGAAATGTTTGGGTCAAAGTCCTGACACGAACACTTTGAGAGCTTCAACATGTTTCTTTTTAATTCCTGGACTTTGATTCAATCTGAACACAACGGTACAACAAACACCGGTTCTTTTTGTTTTACTGAAGGAAAGAGAAAACATCTCAAAGAACATCCATTAAAACATCTTGACGGTTGTTTTCTGTCATTTCTCCAGAAACATGAACTTTATTCACATTAAAGTCTCGTTACCTTATGATGCGTTCAGGTACACCTCGTACACTTCACCTCTGCTCACCATCAGTCTTTAGTTCTGTTTTGTTGTTGGATCCAAACGTTTCATTCCTTCAGAGTTTAAACTGACGCGATCAGTGATGGACCCAAGACAAAGTTCTGAACGGGTTCTTTGGGTTCTGCTGAAACTTGAACCAGAGTTCATCTGAACACAACCAGATCCTACATTTCCCATGATTCCTGTGAAGTTTCACGAGTCTCCATTGAGGGTGCGTTCCTTTGGAGACACCTGGGCGATGACCCGTGTAGGAGTGATGACAAGTGGGAGGGGAGGAGCTTATTGAATGGAGAGCGAATGGGCGTCGCCTTAAATCAGCTTCAAAGTTTGTGTCATTTACCTGCTGACAACATACATGTGCAACCAACACGTGATGGAAGCACATACCTGCTGACAACATACATGTGCAACCAACACGTGATGGAAGCACATACCTGCTGACAACATACATGTGCAACCAACACGTGATGGAAGCACATACCTGCTGACAACATACATGTGCAACCAACACGTGATGGAAGCACATGGTCAGTCTGAAGAGTTCATGTTTAGATGATTTAATACAGAGACAACGAGCGGCCATGTTTAAACAAACAGGAAGTTGAGAAGAACTTCCTCTAGATGTTTTACAACAAGTCTCTACCAAACAGCTGGAGGTCTGGTGGATCTCTGGTGGATCACCTGGTGGATCACCTGGTGGATCACCTGGTGGATCCATCAGAAGAACTTCCTCTAGACCAGGGGTCACCAACCTTTTCGAAACTGAGAGCTACTTGGTGGGTACAGAGTCAAACAAAGGGCACCAGTTTGATAAACTCTTCAGAAATAACAAAGCGTAAATTGAAATTTTTTAATAATAAACACATTTCTAAGAACACATTTTTAAGATAGACATTTTAACATATATATAAATACAAAAAAAGAATAACAACTGAATAAAATGAAATTTTAAATGCAGCTTAGTAGTGAGTTGTGCTATTTTTAGAACAGGTCCGAGGGCACCTCAAATGGTCCTTGGGGGCACCCGGGTGCCCGCGGGCACCATGTTGTGACCCCTGATCTAGATGTTTTACAACAAGTCTCTACCAAACAGCTGGAGGTCTGACGGAGGCCTGGTGGATCACCTGGTGGATCACCTGGTGGATCATCTGGTGGATCACCTGGTGGATCACCTGGTGGATCCGTCAGAAGGACAGGTAAAAACAACAACTGCTGCCTGGCAGACGAAGACGAGGGAACCACTGACCCATTTTCAGCTCAAGTGCTGAAACCCAGTTTGGATCAGAGTTCTGACCAGGAGGAACTGGTTCTGGTTCTGAAACCCAGTTCTGACCAGGAGGAACTGGTTCTGGTTCTGAAACCCAGTTTGGATCAGAGTTCTGACCAGGAGGAACTGGTTCTGGTTCTGAAACCCAGTTTGGATCAGAGTTCTGACCAGGAGGAACTGGTTCTGGTTCTGAAACCCAGTTTGGATCAGAGTTCTGACCAGGAGGAACTGGTTCTGGTTCTGAAACCCAGTTCTGACCAGGAGGAACTGGTTCTACATGATGCTGCAGATCCTGGACTGGCCTTGTGGGCCCTGCAGGCCCCTCCTGTCCCGGATCAGAACCGCCTGGTTACCACAGCTGCTGTACCAAGCGGAGTGGCTCCGGGTCAGGTAGGTGGAGGGCGGTGCCGCCTGCAGGTCCAGCTGCTGCTGCTGCCAGATGAGCAGGGACGTGTCCCGGTACCGGAGCTGACCGTACGACTCGGACAGGGCCTTCGCTGCCAGAGGACGACGACCAGAACCGGCAGTCGGACCTGGTTCCTTCACAGCAGCTGGGTCACGGTCTGACATGATGCCAGAGTCCACATGCAGGAGAAGAACGGGTCCGGTCCAGACCGGTTCTGTTCTGGATCAGTCACGCCCACAAACCTGAGGGGAGAGCAGGTGGAGGTTAGAGAGGTTCTGACCCGGTCCAGAACGTTACTGTTACAGCTTCATGAGGTTTCAGGGAAAAACTATCAGTTTCAGGACAGGACCTGTTGGTCTTTCACCAAAAAACATCCAGAACCTTTTGGGTCCAGAACCAGAACCTTGTTCAGCAGCTGTCTTCAGACGAGCTGCTCCAGATGTTCTGTGGACTCTGGACTGTCCACAGAGGAACATCTGGAGCAGCTGGTGGACATCAGCTGCAGCTTGTCCTGCCTGGTCGCAGATCCGTTCATTTTCCCACAATGCATCACGGTTGTTGATTCAGATGTGGCCATGGAGCCCATAGATATCTTATGTAATAAGGTCAAAGGTCACAGTGTTCTCACGTTCACACCTTCAGAGAACTCAGAACCGAACCCACCTGCTCCTCTTCATCTTCATCAGTCCGCCTCATTAGATTTGTCCAATAATCGATCACCTTCGGTTGAGTCTGAGCAGATGTGATCCAGGAGTAATGTGTCCCAGCCGGCTGCCGTACCGCACTTTAATGAAAATACTCCCGCAGTTTGCGCCGCCGGAAATACGTCACAGTTCAGTTGATCACGGTTACCGGTGTTTCCTGCCGTTTTTAGCGGCAGCTGCCGTTAGCATCGTTAGCTTCGAGCGGTCACGGGCGTTGTTGCAACCAATAGCAACCGTCCGTTCATGGTCCTTGTCCGAGTAGAAACAAAGGACCAGGAGCAGAAGTTCCGCTTTTCAACTTTATTAACAACATACAACAAACATGGCATCGATACCAGAAAAAGTCTCTAAACTGAAAAAAACCAGCACAGGTTGCTTCCAAACTCACAAGTAAAAATCCGTAAGAATAAAAAAAAAAGATAATAAAAAAAACTAGGGGTTTTCCATTAGTTTCAGTTCATTTATCATATAAAACAAGTCCACAGCCTGTTGTTTATCCATGAACTTCATAGATGAGAAGAGGTGGCAGAGTTCTTTGTGAAAGATGGTTTTGTTTTAAAGAAACGGCACTTGTGAATGAAATAAGAAAAGATGTTGATTCAATGTTACCATCAGACGGTCGTTGGTTCGAATCCGGGCCTGGGACCGTTCTGGGTGGAGTTTGTACAGTATGTTGTGTCCGTACTGCGTGGGTCTTCTCCCACAGACCAAAACATTCATGTTGGGCTGATGGTGACTCTAAAGTGTCCAGGTGTCTCCGTGATGGACTGGTGTCCACCGCTCTCACACAATGACTGCTGGAAATGGACACCAGTAACCACCACCACCACCACCAAAATAAAAGAAGCAGACGTGAGTATGGGTGAGAACATTTTGTGCATCTTGTTGAACTTGTGTTGGATGAAAACTGATTCTGACACCAGAACCTTTCATGGTCCATGTGGTCTGGACCTCCATGTGGTCTGGATCTCCACGTGGTCTGGACCTCCACGTGGTCTGGACCTCCACATGGTCTGGATCTCCATGTGGTCTGGACATCCATGTGGTCTGGAGCTCCATGTGGTCTGGATCTCCATGTGGTCTGGATCTCCATGTGGTCTGGATCTCCATGTGGTCTGGATCTCCATGTGGTCTGGACCTCCATGTGGTCTGGATCTCCATGTGGTCTGGATCTCCATGTGGTCTGGACCTCCATGTGGTCTGGATCTCCATGTGGTCTGGACCTCCATGTGGTCTGGATCTCCATGTGGTCTGGACCTCCATGTGGTCTGGATCTCCATGTGGTCTGGACCTCCATGTGGTCTGGATCTCCATGTGGTCTGGACCTCCATGTGGTCTGGATCTCCATGTGGTCTGGATCTCCATGTGGTCTGGACCTCCATGTGGTCTGGATCTCCATGTGGTCTGGATCTCCATGTGGTCTGGACCTCCATGTGGTCTGGACCTCCATGTGGTCTGGATCTCCATGTGGTCTGGACCTCCATGTGGTCTGGATCTCCATGTGGTCTGGATCTCCATGTGGTCTGGATCTCCATGTGGTCTGGATCTCCATGTGGTCTGGATCTCCATGTGGTCTGGATCTCCATGTGGTCTGGACCTCCATGTGGTCTGGACCTCCATGTGGTCTGGACCTCCATGTGGTCTGGACCTCCATGTGGTCTGGACCTCCATGTGGTCTGGACCTCCATGTGGTCTGGACCTCCATGTGGTCTGGACCTCCACGTGGTCTGGATCTCCACGTGGTCTGGATCTCCACGTGGTCTGGATCTCCACGTGGTCTGGATCTCCACGTGGTCTGGATCTCCACGTGGTCTGGATCTCCACGTGGTCTGGACCTCCACGTGGTCTGGATCTCCATGTGGTCTGGATCTCCACGTGGTCTGGATCTCCATGTGGTCTGGACTCCATGTGGTCTGGATCTCCATGTGGTCTGGATCTCCATGTGGTCTGGATCTCCATGTGGTCTGGATCTCCATGTGGTCTGGACCTCCATGTGGTCTGGATCTCCATGTGGTCTGGATCTCCATGTGGTCTGGATCTCCATGTGGTCTGGACCTCCATGTGGTCTGGACCTCCATGTGGTCTGGACCTCCACGTGGTCTGGACCTCCATGTGGTCTGGACCTCCACGTGGTCTGGATCTCCACGTGGTCTGGATCTCCACGTGGTCTGGATCTCCATGTGGTCTGGACCTCCATGTGGTCTGGACCTCCATGTGGTCTGGATCTCCATGTGGTCTGGATCTCCATGTGGTCTGGATCTCCATGTGGTCTGGATCTCCATGTGGTCTGGACCTCCATGTGGTCTGGACCTCCATGTGGTCTGGATCTCCATGTGGTCTGGATCTCCATGTGGTCTGGATCTCCATGTGGTCTGGACCTCCATGTGGTCTGGACCTCCATGTGGTCTGGACCTCCATGTGGTCTGGATCTCCATGTGGTCTGGATCTCCATGTGGTCTGGACCTCCATGTGGTCTGGACCTCCATGTGGTCTGGATCTCCACGTGGTCTGGATCTCCACGTGGTCTGGACTCCATGTGGTCTGGACTCCACGTGGTCTGGACCTCCATGTGGTCTGGACCTCCACGTGGTCTGGACCTCCACGTGGTCTGGATCTCCATGTGGTCTGGACCTCCATGTGGTCTGGATCTCCACGTGGTCTGGATCTCCATGTGGTCTGGATCTCCATGTGGTCTGGACCTCCATGTGGTCTGGACCTCCATGTGGTCTGGATCTCCATGTGGTCTGGATCTCCATGTGGTCTGGATCTCCATGTGGTCTGGACCTCCATGTGGTCTGGACCTCCATGTGGTCTGGATCTCCATGTGGTCTGGATCTCCATGTGGTCTGGATCTCCATGTGGTCTGGACCTCCATGTGGTCTGGACCTCCATGTGGTCTGGATCTCCATGTGGTCTGGATCTCCATGTGGTCTGGACCTCCATGTGGTCTGGATCTCCATGTGGTCTGGACCTCCACGTGGTCTGGATCTCCATGTGGTCTGGACCTCCATGTGGTCTGGATCTCCATGTGGTCTGGATCTCCATGTGGTCTGGATCTCCATGTGGTCTGGACCTCCACGTGGTCTGGACCTCCATGTGGTCTGGATCTCCATGTGGTCTGGATCTCCACGTGGTCTGGATCTCCATGTGGTCTGGATCTCCATGGTCTGGATCTCCACGTGGTCTGGATCTCCACGTGGTCTGGATCTCCATGTGGTCTGGACCTCCACGTGGTCTGGACCTCCACGTGGTCTGGATCTCCATGTGGTCTGGATCTCCACGTGGTCTGGATCTCCATGTGGTCTGGACCTCCACGTGGTCTGGATCTCCATGTGGTCTGGACCTCCACGTGGTCTGGACCTCCATGTGGTCTGGATCTCCATGTGGTCTGGATCTCCATGTGGTCTGGACCTCCACGTGGTCTGGATCTCCATGTGGTCTGGACCTCCATGTGGTCTGGACCTCCACGTGGTCTGGATCTCCATGTGGTCTGGATCTCCACGTGGTCTGGATCTCCATGTGGTCTGGACCTCCACGTGGTCTGGACCTCCATGTGGTCTGGACCTCCACGTGGTCTGGACCTCCATGTGGTCTGGATCTCCATGTGGTCTGGATCTCCATGTGGTCTGGACCTCCACGTGGTCTGGATCTCCATGTGGTCTGGACCTCCACGTGGTCTGGACCTCCATGTGGTCTGGATCTCCATGTGGTCTGGATCTCCACGTGGTCTGGATCTCCATGTGGTCTGGACCTCCATGTGGTCTGGACCTCCATGTGGTCTGGATCTCCATGTGGTCTGGACCTCCATGTGGTCTGGATCTCCATGTGGTCTGGATCTCCATGTGGTCTGGACCTCCACGTGGTCTGGATCTCCATGTGGTCTGGACCTCCACGTGGTCTGGACCTCCATGTGGTCTGGATCTCCATGTGGTCTGGATCTCCACGTGGTCTGGATCTCCATGTGGTCTGGACCTCCATGTGGTCTGGACCTCCATGTGGTCTGGATCTCCATGTGGTCTGGATCTCCATGTGGTCTGGATCTCCATGTGGTCTGGATCTCCATGTGGTCTGGACCTCCATGTGGTCTGGACCTCCATGTGGTCTGGATCTCCATGTGGTCTGGATCTCCATGTGGTCTGGACCTCCATGTGGTCTGGATCTCCATGTGGTCTGGATCTCCATGTGGTCTGGATCTCCATGTGGTCTGGATCTCCATGTGGTCTGGACCTCCACGTGGTCTGGATCTCCATGTGGTCTGGATCTCCATGTGGTCTGGATCTCCATGTGGTCTGGATCTCCATGTGGTCTGGACCTCCATGTGGTCTGGATCTCCATGTGGTCTGGATCTCCATGTGGTCTGGATCTCCATGTGGTCTGGACCTCCATGTGGTCTGGATCTCCATGTGGTCTGGATCTCCATGTGGTCTGGACCTCCATGTGGTCTGGATCTCCATGTGGTCTGGATCTCCATGTGGTCTGGACCTCCATGTGGTCTGGACCTCCACGTGGTCTGGATCTCCATGTGGTCTGGATCTCCACGTGGTCTGGATCTCCATGTGGTCTGGACCTCCATGTGGTCTGGACCTCCATGTGGTCTGGATCTCCATGTGGTCTGGATCTCCATGTGGTCTGGATCTCCATGTGGTCTGGACCTCCATGTGGTCTGGACCTCCATGTGGTCTGGATCTCCATGTGGTCTGGATCTCCATGTGGTCTGGATCTCCATGTGGTCTGGATCTCCATGTGGTCTGGACCTCCATGTGGTCTGGATCTCCATGTGGTCTGGATCTCCATGTGGTCTGGATCTCCATGTGGTCTGGACCTCCATGTGGTCTGGACCTCCATGTGGTCTGGATCTCCATGTGGTCTGGATCTCCATGTGGTCTGGATCTCCATGTGGTCTGGACCTCGATGTGGTCTGGACCTCCATGTGGTCTGGAGTGGACCTCCATGGATCTAATAACTTCATAACTTCCGGTTCCGGCGGAGCTGATGGACGCTTTTCCCTCTGGCTCTCTGAGTCTTTTAACATCAAACTGACCCGTTTTTCGAATTGGACTAAAGTTTGGTCCATCTTCTGTTGACGCAAGATTCTATCCGTCCCAGAATTCGTTTTTTGGTTCACTTTGGAACAGGAAGGAGAGATACACTGAACACGACAGACGCTCACTTAAAGTTCCAAACCAGTTTAATTAATCATAAGTTAAAAGTCACAGAATACATTTGTCCTATTCCTAACATCCATTACATTTGTTTTAAAAAAGGTGGACAGTGACAGGAAAAGAGAGAGAGAGAGGAAAGAAGGGAGGAGGGGGGAGAGAGACAGGGAGAGAGGAGGGGGGAGAGAGACATACAACCTGATCCGTGGACTACTTCTCTGCCTTGCTGTTGGAGGATCGAACCTTTTTATACCCTTCTATGGGGGTTTTGTTTCAGAGACTGTTGTCTCCTCTTTATTGCCAAAAAACAGGAAATGCCACTGCCTTCCCCCAGCTTGCTCGAGTGGTCTCCCCAAGTCATATATTCTACAAAGTCGTAAAACTGACAGGACAAAGAGGCGCCAGCTATATTATCATCCCCCAGCCTCACCAGAACAGATCTGCCTGTGTCCTTTAGTAAATCTTTATCACTCTACAAAAGAAACTGATAATTTGAACACCATATGAAAAACTCCTTCAAAATAAATATAAAACACGAAGAAAAATATATGTTTATTTCACAACAATCCCCCTTTGGACCTCATTCTGCTGAGGTCCATCCCAAAAGAAATAAAATCACACACCTGATACCGCAGCTAAAACGCATATATTCACAATATTCAATCAGTTCTTTTCAAAATCCTCCAAGTTATAGTTTTTTTTTTTTAACAAAAACAGTTGTCTCATCACCTCAGGGATCCCGTTTTTCCAGAGTGGACGTGATAAGTCTAACCGTCAAAGACCTTAACCAATGCACGTAGCAGCACCCGCAAGTTATAAGTATGCCTAAGAGAATAGCCAATGATACCATTATAGATACGAACACCTGTTTCCAAGGACCGAAGATCTTTATTAGTCAATCGTCCAGTGGGTCGTCCAGACCCGAATGAATTTATTAATATGCAAATTGTAGAATATAAGGAAATATATGCAAACTATGAACGATATTAATAGTAAGCGCTTAGGATATTGCAGAATTATGAACCTTGAGTTCCCAAATTCATCCTCCAGCAGCAAGGCAGTTGTCTCCCTTGAACACACAAAAATAGAGAAAGAACACAAGATTTATATCATCATCACAGAAACATTAATATACTTTTTACACGTACTCAGGGGCATTCCCCTTGGGTGCTCGGGAATGTCCTCCTATGTTCCCGAGTTTTCTTCATGTAATGTGAGACTCTAATATGTAGTGTTTTTATCGTTTTAGGTGTCTGTTCTATGTGTGCATGTTCCAGTACCGAGTGGCTCCATTAAACAGAGTCCTTCTGAGCCTCGCACGCAACTTACTCGGCTACTTTCGTCTACCAAGGCACAAGAGTTCGAATGCGAGCTCCTCTTGTTGTCCAGCCCAATCCTTTAGCTCCTTCCTGGTTCACGGGCTGGAGCACACTGAACCGTGTGGATCCCCTGGCATTGACACGCACTGCCTGTGGTGTGCGTTCAGCGACCCCACACGGGTCCGTACTTGACCAGGGCTGTCTGGTCTTGCCTCCCCTGGACTCCGTTGAGAAAACTCCCTCAGCTGGAGCATTTCCAGGAACCACCTATCATAAACAGAATGTGCCACAGCAAACAACACCCAATCAATTATAAATCAGTAGTCCAAAGAATGAATCATGCATGTTAGTTGGTTTGGAAGAGGCTTAATCTTCATTAGGGTTAATTATGAGTAGTTTTAAGGCGGTTCATACTTACAAAAAATACTGTACCTTTTCACTCAGCTTATAGCAGAAATTACACACATAAAAATAACATCACAAGCGGCGGCAGAGCATAATTAAAAAATAACATAGCAAGCGGCGGCAGAGCATAATTCACAAAACATTGTACACCTGTGGTTCTATACACATTTTCCCTAAGTCAATAAGTCACATGTCGTCTAGTCAAGTCAATGGCTATAAATCTACAGAACCACCATATCCCTCTGATCAGGTCCACTTCAGGTTTGAGTGGTTTTGAGCCTGCAGGCCAGGAAACATTTCCAAGGGGCGTCCCCCTCCTGCTTCACACACATTTCACAGAGGGGAAAAAACAGTGTTGTTAATTGCTCATTTGAAATATGCTTGCATCAATACTCCTTCCTCCATGACATGATTAAAAAACGTTCAAGACTGATGCCGCCTCAATATCAACGCAAGTGAACTTTGTTTATAACGCCAATTTATCAGTTATCCTTATTATTCTTTGTATACTAAAATGTATTTACCATCTTTTAGTTAATTAGTTATTTCTAGGAACATTTTCGGCCTAGTTGTTTCTAGGAAACATTTACAATCTAGTTATTTCTAGGGACCAATTTCAACCTTTCTATTTTTAGAAACATCTGTCAACCTCTTAACCCCCTTTTGAAACAAAACTCTACCTTGTTTCAATTATGCCAAAGTTATTTGGTTAATAAATTGGAAATTGTGTCTAAATTTACCATCCTTTAACCTTAGCACTAGTGTCAGATGTTTCCTAAACCTCTGCCTATTGCCACCAGTAATTTGGTTTTCACAACCATATAGCTAACAGTAATCTACGATATCATCTCATTTTCTTTAAAATTATAATCATTTACCAAAATGTACCCCTTGTGACACATCAGAATCCCAACATGCACTCCGCCAAGGATAACTGCAAAAACAAAAATATAAAAGTTAACTCGTTTTGGGGCCAGGAGCTAGGATCATTTCCCTTGCTCCCCTTCAGCTTCACCACAGTTACAAGAACCAGAAAAAGCAAGTCGTCAGATCCACCTGAGCACAGTATAACTAAGAATCATGAAGCCTGCGCTGGCAGGCCCAAATGTGCCTATGTGTTTCATTAAAAATTTATCATAGCAACTGTAGTTTTGATCAGAGAGTCAGAGTCAGAGTCAGAGAGAATTTATTGTCATTTGCACCGCATGTAGTACATGTGTTGAAAACGAGATTATGTACACAGGGTCCCAGTTACATCCAACAACAAATGCAAGAGAAAAACAATAATAACATCTAGGATTAACTAAGAGAGACATCAGCTAGTAATACACTAAGCCCTAATGTAGTAGAAAAACATCATTATAAACAGCAGCACGAACATGAGCAGATGGTCACAGATGAACGCAGCAACAAGAAACAGATCAGTATCAGTATGATGTGACATTTTGCAGTGTTTATTCTTATTATTTATTTATTCATGAGTCTGACAGCCTCAGGGTAGAAGCTGTTTCTCAGTCTAGTGGTTCTACATTTGATGCTCCTCAACCTCCGTCCCGAGGGGAGTGGTGCAAAGAGTGAGTGTGCTGGGTGAGTGAGGTCTTTCATGATGCAGGTGGCTCTTTTTCTGCATCTGGAGGTGTAAATGTCTGTGATGGTGGGGAGACTGACTCCCACAGACTTCTGTGCAGCCTTCACCACTCTCTGCAGAGCTTTTCTCTCTGCAACTGTGCAGCCTCCATGCCACACGTTGATGCTGGAGCACAGGACGCTCTCCACTGCACACCTGTAGAACGAGGTGAGGACTGGGCTTCTCAGACCGGCTCGTCTCAGCCGTCTGAGGAAGTAGAGTCTCTGATGACCTTTCTTGATCAGGCTGGTGGTGTTATTGCTCCAGCTGAGGTTATCATTCAAGTGTACACCCAGGTATTTGTAGCTGGAGACCACCTCCACCGCAGATCCACCTATATACAGTGGGGTGTGGGTGTGTTTGTTCCTTCTGAAGTCCACAATCATCTCCTTCGTCTTCTTCACATTCATGTGAAGGTTGTTCTCTTTGCACCAGCTCTCCAGATGTTCCACCTCCTGTCTGTAGCTGGATTCATCATTATCTGTGATGCATCCCACCACAGCTGTATCATCTGCAAACTTAACAATATGACAGCCTGGATGTGTGGCTATACAATCATATGTGAGCAGAGTGAACAGAAGAGGGCTCAGCACACATCCCTGAGGAGAGCCAGTGCTGAGGGTGATGGTGGAGGAGGAGAAGTTGTGGATCTTCACGGACTGTGGTCTGTCTGTTAAGAAGTCTAAGACCCAGTTACAAATAGAGGGGCTTAGTCCAAGTGTGGATAGTTTGTCTATCAGAGTTTGGGGGATCATGGTGTTGAAGGCAGATGTGAAGTCCACAAAGAGCAGACGCACGTATGAGTCCTTCTGATCCAGGTGGGTGAGAGCAGTGTGGACCACGGAGGAGATGGCGTCCTCTGTTGATCGGTTCTCACGGTATGCATATTGATGAGGGTCCTCATTGATGTTGACGGCTGTCTTGATGTGGGACATGACCAGTTTCTCTTTATCCCGGCTACTAAGATCAACGACAGATCCTCACAGATCAAAATGGGGTGCGGCCTTTGCTGGTGTGAGTGACTTCAGGACCATTTGTTCTCTTGTCTGTTTGGAGAACGTGTTCAGCTTTCTCTTGTTCCAGCCCCCAGTAAGACGTTCACTGGGTTCTGATTCTCGTCCGGACCCCCCAAATCCGGACCGTATATCCTGGCCATTTGTGTCTGATGACCATGTTTCGACAGTTCTTTGAGAAAGTCTTTGCCTCTGCTCGGCTGAAAGTTTTTGTGGACAGTCTTTTGTTCTTTCGGTGCCTTTGTTGTTTTCAGTCGTTCCTTGCGTATGCCCCTCAAAGTTCTTGAGCAAGGTTGCATATGAGTTTGTTCTTCCCAGTGAAGTCACAGCGAGTCAGTTTCTGGACACACCTTCATATTAAATCTGATCCGATCTGATCAATAACCACAGTAGCTGAGATTCAAAAGTCAGATGCTGCATGTGTTTTGACAGAGGCCTATCCTAATGCATATTTACCATTATGTGTTCTGTATAGATGAGGTGGGATTCATAAGACTCACTCTTGTTCCATCAACACTGTTCAATGAGGCTATTTAAAAAATTGAAAAACTAAAAAATTTAAAAAAATCATTAACAGACCAGGATCAAATTAATTTTCTGTTAACAATCTTTATTATGGAACCTTCGACGGAGGCATCTTTTAATCTGATCTGCACAACAGATCCAAAACATTAGTTTACCTAAAAGTGAAATAATCAATTTAACCCTGAAATCAAAAAATACTGTAGCCTACTTTTATTTCAGAAAATATAATTTACGGTCTTCTAAGACCCCCTTGCTAGTATACAGTCTATGATCATTAGCAAATTCCTTGAGCCTCCTAAGACCTGCCTTCTTGTTGGATTTATTTATGTATCGTGTATATTTTCATGCCCTCCTAAATTGTCAGTTTGAAATTATTAAGCTCAGTGGCTCATTTATTCAAAGTAAAATGTGGGCTCTTTCATTTTGGCCTGTTGTTCCAGGTATATAACTATTAGTCCAGGGGTGTCAAACTCATTTTGATCTGGGGGCCGCATACAGCTTAATCTGATCTCAAGGGGGTCAGACCAGAATACTCATTCCAAAAGTCCACTTTTGTCTTTGTATTAGTGCAAAGAATAAAGAAATTATAAAAATATTAACATTAAATTAATTGTCCTTTTACATTTTTACTCAGTTTAACATTTAAGTGCATTACATATTAAAGAAATGATCAGTGATTGCACGTTTTAAAACATTTATTCAACAAACTGTTTTGTTAAATACCCTGATGCATGCTCCATAATCCATGTAGAGAAATCTAAAAAAAACTAAATCTGGGCTTCTGGACATACAAAAAAACAGTTCTGTTAAAACCCTTTCCTGCATGTTAAAAGTACATCAAAATTTAGAAATGAATGAATTTTAAATCCATTTTCCACATCTATAAATATGTATTCATTTAAGACCTGTCTGTGAGGGCTACTCCCTCCTTAGCACTTTGAGATTTCCATTAATGAAAAGTGCGTTATAAATTGAATTCATTACTATTATTATTATTATTATTTATTCTTCAAACCCCAATCTGTCCTCTTCTCTTATTCATCTGACTCCAAACAGTTATTAAACTCTGTACCTGCATCCCTTTACTTTTATTAAATGTTTCAGAACGAATAACCCAACTGGATGACTAAATTAAAAAATAAAGTGACTCCGACCTGTTTTTGGTTTTTTCTAGAAATTATTATGCTCCTGTCTGCAGTACCTTTTTTCGTCCATCAGGGGTCTCCATTATACTCAGGCTCAATGTTGCCAGCTGTACGATAATTTTGCCCTCTGTACGATCAATAATCCCGACAAAGGCCAAAAATACAATAATTTCGCCATTCTGTAAACGTGTAGTTGTGATCGGTTTTCATCAGCCTGTCGCAACTGTCTGTCGGAGTTTTTTTGTGAACCCTGAAGGCGTCTTGGAATTCCAGCTAATCCTGCTTTTCTAAATGTGACAGAAGACTTTCTGTAGAGGTCATTAATTACCACCAGACAATAATGCGTATTGTCTATGGTTCCCCCCAGTACTGACGCCACAAAGCTGTGAGTGCCTGTTAGACGCTACAGTACAGTACTTATTATTTTGTTTATAATGGGTGTACGATAATCCTACATTTCTCACCTGGCAACCCTGCTCAGGCTATACACGAAACAACTGTGTCTTTTGCCCATAGTTGCCAAATCCGCTTATTTCCAGCGGCATTGGGCTTGTTTTCCCTGGAGCCGCTTTCAAATTTGATCAGCCGCTTGTGGCGGGTTTTTATTTTCGCTTCTCGTGGACATTGAGTCGCTTAGTTGTGCTTGTTTTGAAGGAGCTGATCGCTTCTTTTGTCTAGCGATCTGGCAACCCTGCTCTTCGGGTCGACGCTCACAAGACGACGTGGACATTCACTGGATCTATTCACAAAAGTACGTCTTCCAAATTGGTAATCCACTTTCTCTGCTTCTTATATTGGAAAATGCAAGTATGCCTCACGTCCTATACACAAATTATAAGACGACGTCTCGTGAACCACGTCAAACGTGGCTCGTTAGCTTTGCTGTTAGCTGCTAAGTTCGTCTACAAAAACTAAATTTGGATTATTTAAAGTCGATATTGTTTATCTACACGACGCGCCACTGTACGCTTTGTTAGCGAATCCGATGTGAGCTGTCTACCGTTACAAAGTTATAAAATGTCCGCTGTTGGGCAGCATATGCTATGCTAACGGGAGGTTCACTGCAATTTTCCAACTTTCCCGTTGTTTAAGTGTTATAACCTAAAATTATTGAGATAGAATGTCATAATCCTTTTTTATCAATCCTTCCAACTGTGACGGTTCATTCGGCCCTAATTAATTTATCTCGAACTATCCGCAAATATTTTATTTGTTTATTCAAAAAACCGTACAATCCTGAGGCCTTCTAGCCTGGTTAAAACCAGACCCTCGTTCAGAGCTGAGCTGAAGTTCTAATTTTTCATTTCACCCACATTCACGCTGTAGAAAATGATCTAGTCCTGTTAAAATGGAGAAGTGTAAACCGTTTTAATGTAATGTTTATTTTATTTTTTTTTGTTTCAGGAACCCAGCCCCAACTCCTGAAGAGGTGGAGAATTCGTTTATTACTCTATTAACTGCTGTATCTAAATAAAACTGTTCTAACTTCAGCGCCTCAATGTTTGTTTCATATTTAATCTTCAGATAGCTTGTTGTGACAAGTTTAAGAAGAAAAGCAATCCATAAATATGTCATACAGGCTAAAAATACAGTAATCATTATTTTCCTCCTTCCATTTTTGAATTCTTTAAAGTCCATGACTCACCATGTTTTCAAATTGCCTCGCCATTATTTATTTGTTTATTTAAAAATAATACAGGAGCGTTTATTTATATGTAGAGAAATAACACTAAATGTGTTATTTCATGATTTATAGCAGATTTTTAGCAAAAGCTCCGGGAAGATCTGCCCCTCTCTTTTTCTCTCCCCGTGGGTCGGGAGTTCAGAAGGTAGCCGCACAGCAGAGCTCTGAGCGCGTGCCCCGTGCTCCACGCTGGACAGAACCGAGCCCTGAGTCTACGAACAGAACTCCAAAGGTAACCGCAGAACGGGAGCCAGGGAGAAGACGAGAGAGGCCGCGCGGCTCTTGCTTCTCTAGGCAGAAGCTGAGAGGCTCTGAGAGCAGCGAGCAACAGTCGCAGCGGTGTTATATCTTATTAAAACGTCTATAAAATAAATAAAAAATAAAAACAGAGCACTGGTCCAGTTGTACACACAAATGCACCAAGAAATATGCAGTTTTAACTCCCATTTTTTAAAGTTATGTATGTGAACAATTAAATAAATAACAAGTAGGACCGTGCTTTTATTGAGGCAAAAAATATTGTGATATCAAGGTATTTTACTTAATAATTTCTGTATATAGCCTGTTTCAGCTTTTTCAGCTAATTCTACATTTTTAATCCAACTTTTCAGCCTAATTTAGCAAAACTATGCTCTTGTTTAGCTATTTATTTATTTTTATTTTTTTAAATCATTCTAATTAACTTAAACTGTTTATTTTCATTAGACCAGTGTTTTTCAACCTTTTTGGAGCCAAGGCACACTGTGTTTTCACTGAAAAAATCACGAGGCACACCACCAACCAGAATTGTAAACAGAGATACTGTACTCTATCCACCTATATTAAATATATAGTCATTCTTATCATAGTGTCTTGGATAGAAATAAAATAAACAGAAATGTATTTTTATCATATTTTATATTTCTTATTTCAATGTGGTCTTGTGACTGTTACATGCTCAAAGCAGCAAGGGGCGATATGTACCATTTAAGTTTACCGGTATATATATATATTTTTTTTTATTTATTTATTATATATATATATATATATATATATTTTTTTTTTTTTGGGTACTTCATTGTGTATTTTATGAGTGTGGACAAAGTCAAACACTAAAGCTGTTTAGAAAACCACTTGGTTTCTAAACTTAAAAATATTTAGATCACAGATCAAAAATTTAAACTGAGAGCCTGTATCATTTTAAGGGAAAAATATGTTGTTTCAAAATTTCATAGCGTCTACAAATCCCCCCCAAAAAAATTGGGATAAAACCATTTTTCCCACTGTGCCGTAGTAAGTGGACCACTTATAGCTTTGGCCCCCTCTCGGCCCCCCCAGCAATAAAAGTCTAACTCCGCCACTGGTCCAGAGCAGCACAGCGCTGCAGAGAGAGAAAGCCACGCGCAGTTTGGAGAGCAGAGACAAGTCACGCAGGTGAGGCAGGCATTGACTCCTCACATGGCAGGAAACCATTATTTTAGAACATAAAAAAGATTTAGTATTCTGTGACTAATTCTATTCTATTTTTATCTGGTCCAGGAACTCTTATCAGATTATTTTATCAGCG
>JBBPBX010048753.1:0-22684 GCA_038048925.1 Garcialebias charrua
TCTTTTGAGGGCACATAGTCGCCCCATCTTCGAGGCGCTGTGCCAGCTGCCTCGGCTTGAAATCTCCTTTGTTGTCGGTTTTGTTGTTGGGGAGCCCCAGGGGCTGCTTTTGGCCGTGTTGGGTTTTGTTTCATCCCGTTTTTCCTCTTTTCATCCCAACACTGTTTGTCTAGGTCACAAGACTTTATTGCTTGATCGATCTTGAGGACCAAGGTCTCACCAGGCATCCCAATGAAGGTCACTTTTCTCTTACTTCCCTTTACTACCACTCTCAGAGCCCCAACATCCTTTTCTCGAGGAATTGTTCGTCCGAGTCGATTCCAGACTGATGTGGGGTGTTGTCCTTGATCCATGCCTTCTTTTGCCTGTTGGATTTGAGAATCCTCCGTTGTGGTAGTAGATATCAGCTCAGGTATTGGTTCAGTTGGATCGTTGATTTTGGACTGGTCCACCAGTCCTACTGTTGCCACTCCAGTGGCCATTCTTCGTTTTTGTCGTCTCGAGTCGGTATGTTTTCAAAGCCTCCAGACTTTATGTCCCGGTACCTGGGATGAAAACAGACCTGCTGCTAACTTACTCCAAACTATGGTCAGTAGTCCTTAGTAAGCCCTCTTTATTCTACCACCCGTGGTGTTCAGCTAGTAGCTAGTCCAGCCGCGCTAACTCCTCCACCCGGGAGAGTCGTGTGTCGGCGTGTGCTTTTGTCTCGAGTTCTTGAGTTCTTTTTCCTTCAAAAACACGTTGCACGCCACAACTCCTCCACCCAAGGAGAGTTGTGGTTTGGTGCTTCGTCAGTCCACTGACGCACGCCTTATTATCTTGAGTACTTTATGCTTTAAGCACGTTGGGCGCCATGTAAATTCTACGTGAGTGAGGATAGCCGCAGGACCTTGCGACAAGTCCTCACTCCAGCCTTCTCCAGTAACGGGTTTTTTAACTTTTATCCTAGCACACGAGTATTACCCGATGTGTCTCAAGATTAGTTAGAATTAAGGCTGAGTCGAGGTAATTCAACCAGACTGTTACTGTCTCCATCTAAACGTCACACCCATTATTTTCACTCCGATAGATAGTCCGACTTAGCAGAATGGAGTCAGATCGTACCTCACGGAGAAACGTATATTAAACGACAGCTTACCTCTGTAGATGGTTATTGTTATCCGTCTGGTAAATTTTAGAACCTAGGAAAATAAGGTTCCAGGATGTTGTTTATATCTTTTTAGCCAAAACAACCATTTAAAACCTCCAATAATCTAGTTGTTATCTTGAACCAAGTTTCCCATCATTTAATATCAAGGTGAGTCAAAGGAAAATCCAAATTTGTACGTTTTATATGTTTCTTTATTATTTAATTGCAAGGGAACAGCATAAGCACTACTTACTACAGAAAAGATTTAATTAGGTTACATGATTTGCATTTAAGAGATAAAAATGATTCACAGCTCACCAAAAGATGTCTTCCACATGCTGGGCCTTAATGTGTTTTTAGCTTTAATTGAATTGAGTTCTACTCCAATCAATAATAATTTGTATACTCTTCAAAAATGTCGGTTTATTCTACAATAATCTGATTCCGATCAAATATGTTTAATCCATCCAGGTAATCTTGGTGTGTTCCAACTTGTGTTTTTATTTCCACCAGAAACCTCTGTTCTAATCCTATCAGGAAATCTTGTCACCTCCAGGTGATGCTGTTGTACTCCAATCAGAAGTCTGCACTTCCAGCAGACTGAACAAATCTTTGTTTAATCCCACAAATAAAAAGCTTGTGTTTTTAATCCTTCAGGAAAAACTTGTTTTGTAATCATCCACTTTAGAAATCTTCATTTAATCCTGTTATTATCCAGTCAGGAAAGTCTGCACTTCCAGTAGACTGAATAAGTCTTCGTTGTAATTCCACAGAAAAACTCCAGGTAATTCTGTCGTGTTAAAAATCCCAGTTGTGATCCATCAAAACTGTTCAAGGCCAAAAAATCTGGTGATCCTCCTAGGCAAAATCAATTATTCCTCCAAAGTGTTATCCATTCAAAGATATTGTAATCCATTCAGTTGTTCTGCGATGCTGATAAGCAAGGCCTTCAAAGCAGGCCTGAGGTTAAAATTAGAACATCGTGTTCTCCTGGCTTTTCATCCAAGGTCAGTCAGCTTCTAGCTGGCAGGTCTCACTCCGTGATCAGACCGGTTGACCCAAAACAATAACTGATTTTCCAATCTCCAGGATCCATTCGGCAAAATCAGCTTTAATCCATCAAAGATTGTTTTCCAAACATTCAGCTCGCTGCAGCCGCAACGAGCACTCCTTTTGTCCAGGAGAAAAACTCTTTTTGAGTTAATCCAATTTTCCCAAAGTATCCAGCAAATTCAAAGAATCCTTCATGACTTAAGCAACTTCAAAAGATGTTGTTTTGTTCCACAAAAATATTTTTAAATCAGGAAAAATAGTATTCCACAAAAAGGCAGCCTTTAATCCATCAATCCTTGTTGTGCAGCACTGACGATCAAAGCTCTTCAAAGCAGGATGTGACCAGAGAGAACATCCTGTTCTCTCAGACTTTAAACAATCAGCACTCAGTGACCAGGTCTCCAAGCCGATGTCCCTCTTTACACCAAGGGTTCAGAAAAATAGTATTTTCCTTTAAATGATGTTTAATCCATCATTTTATCGCCTGCTGCACTCCTGACTCTCTGCTTTAATTCATCAAAGCTTGTTTTCCAAACATTCAGCTTGCTGCAGTCTGATCTCTCGACGCACAAAACTTCTCTTTAAACTTTTCCAGATTCAAAATCAATCAGCTCTCCGAATGCAGGCATCGATCCAAGTCTTCTTTCCACAATATAATTCTTCAAGGTTTTCCAAACATCTGCTCCGTGGTACCGACAACCAGGGCGTCAGAAGCGGTGTTCCCTTAGCTTAAACAAGCTGATAAGCCAGGACCCGTCAGAGCAGATCCCAATGCCGCAAAAACACTTCTTTCGTCCTGGAGTAAACTCTTTTTGAATCAATCCAATCTTCTTAAAGTATCTAGCAAATTCAACTAATTCCTCATGACTTCAGCATCTTCAACCAGTTGTATTCCATAATTAATGTTGAATCTTATCCAGAAATGTTGTTTTGTTCCACAAAAATATTTCCAGATCAGGAAAAACAGTATTCCACAAACAAAGCAGCTTTTAATCCATCATTGCTCATTCAGGCTGACGGGAATTCCCCAACAGCAGAGCGGAGATAAAAAGTACACAGTGTTCCACTAACAAAAACAGCCTGTCAGCGTGCCGTCAGTGCTCGGTTCTGTCAAAATTACTTTAATCTTTCATCAACAGAGGAATCTCTGTAACTGATTTTTCCATCTTCATGCTTCAGTGGCTTTTTGCTGTCATAATAATTTAATCTTAATATAAATTTAGTTGTGGATAAACTGGGAAGATTATCCTACCTTTTTCTTGTCAGAAAGTGCCACAAGGGATTTCCAAAAGAATAGGAAAATTATTCCATCTCTGAAGCCAGTCCAAATTGTGAAGAAGTTTGGAAATATCCGGGCTGAGAGGCAAAAAAGCATTCCTTGTTGATCAAAAAGAAAAACCCTTTTTCGGATAATCCAATCTTCTTCTTTTCAGCTCCAGAGAGTTCAGTTATAATCCACAAGAATTCTTCAGGGGTCCAAAAAACTCAGCAATTTTTCTTCTCTTCCACAGCTTTTTTATAGCCCAGAAAGGGGGCTTCAGTTCCCCTCCTCAGAAAGTTACATCACTTTGATAGTGCTTCATTGGTCAAATGATGAGGTGACTTTTTACACCTCCTCTCAGCCCTCACTGAACAATGACATAACGTCTCTCCAGCTGTCACCCTCCCTTCACAAGAGAGTCTGGTCAGACAGGTTTTAAACTTTCACCCAGATCCTCAACTTTTACCTACATTTACCCAAACTGTGGAAAAAACACTCTTTTAAGGTGCTATGTAATATTTAAAACCATATTTTCCAACCCTCAGCAGTGAAGCATCCTTTAGTTTGCTGTGAATCATAAAAGAAAACATAAAATAACATACATTTTACCCACATACACAATCATATATTCAGTTAATTACTTGACACACACTTCACATAACCATTGCATGTCTGATTTTCTTTGTTGTAAATGCTTGCCCTTTCTAACAGGCTTTGAATCAACCTTGCAGCCTTCCTTCTGCTCTGCCAAAAAGTGTGCATGTTTTTATCTATCTGACCTATATTTCTTCTGCTCCCAAGCAGACCTGCTCAAGAGCGTATGTGTTATTATTTATTATAACTCCTTGTGTGTTTTCTCTGTGTGCAAGCTCATATCCTGATAAGAAGCCTCAGCTGTCTGCAATAACGCTTTGCTTCTGAATGTTTTAGTATGGATCCTTTAATATTCTTATTCTTATTATTTTGTTAAAATAAATTTTGTTACATTTAAACAGTCCTTGAAGCAAAAAACAAAAACTACCTTCCCAAATGACTCTTTTCTGTAGCTGTGTGAAAGTGCACAGCCCTCACTCTGAACAGACCCGAGTGTGTGTGTGTGCGCACGTGCACGTGTGCGTGCGTGTGTGTGCGCGTACGTGCCTGCTCCATGCTCTGCCTCTGTCAGAACACCAAAACTAACTAGTTTAAAGGTCTTTCTCTGTAACCAAACTCTCATTGCATCTCTGCAAGTCAAACTTTCTGCAGAACATGTAGAGTTTTACATGTTCTGTTCTGTTATTGGTGTGAGATGATAGATTCACTACTTTTTAAATACTTTTGATGAGAAGCCTAAGCCCTCTGCAACAAATGTTATCTCCTTTGACCTATATTTTCTCAGGGAGAGACCTGCTGCTCCACAGAGGCCTTGGTTTTTCTGCCTAGTGTGTGCATGTTAAAGGCCTGACAAAGGCCTGACTCAATTTTATTTCTTATAGCACAGGGTTAACCAAATTGCCATGCAATAACACAAAGATGGTTTACCAAAATACAAACAAAGCATATAAAAAGTAACAAACATACATCATGTTTTTCTGCTTATGAGTTTAAAATGCCATATAAATTAAACTAATCTAGGGTTACTGACGGTGTGTTATTACACCCTGCTCTGAGCCCTGTGCCAAAGGCAACTTACCATGTGTGTGTATATGTGTTGTAAAGATCTTTGTAGCAGTATAAGTCTGTTTTCAATATAAAAGTCCTGCACACTTCGACAATATATATATATATATATATATATATATATATATATATATATATATATATATATATATATATATATACATATATATATATATATATATATATATATATATATATATATACATATATATATATATATATATATATATATGTGTATACACAACATATCATTTCTACATTTGTCACAACACATGTGAATCTGCCAGTCAGCCAAAATGTTGCAGAAGGTGTAGCCAAGACATTTGTGCTCAGTAAGTCATGATACCTTAGTATTATTTATTGATTTAATTGCTTGTGGTATGAAAGAAAATTTTGTTCTGTTTCTTGAGAATAAAGGAAGGCCGTACCTTCGCCCTGAAGGAAGCAGCTCAAATGAAATTATATGTTGTAATGTACAATATATATATATATATATATATATATATATATATATATATATATATATATATATATATATATATATATATACACAACATATCATTTCTACATTTGTCACAACACATGTGAATCTGCCAGTCAGCCAAAATGTTGCAGAAGGTGTAGCCAAGACATTTGTGCTCAGTAAGTCATGATACCTTAGTATTATTTATTGATTTAATTGCTTGTGGTATGAAAGAAAATTTTGTTCTGTTTCTTGAGAATAAAGGAAGGCCGTACCTTCGCCCTGAAGGAAGCAGCTCAAATGAAATTATATGTTGTAATGTACATATATTTATATATATATATATATATATATATATATATATATATATATATATATATATATATATATATATATATATATATATATATATATATATATATATATATATATATATATATATATATATATATATATATATATATATATATATATATATATATATATATATATATATATATATATATATATATATATATGTATATATATATATATATATATATATATATATATATATATATATATATATATATATATATATATATATATATATATATATATATATATATATATATATATATATATATATATATATATATATATATATATATATATATATATATATATATATATATATATATATATATATATATATATATATATATATATATATATATATATATATATATATATATATATATATATATATATATATATATATATATGTATAGATATGTATATATATACAGTATATATATATATTTTTTTATGTATATGTAAGTACTGTATAAAATCACACTTACAGTATGTCAGAACACAACCTGTCTCTGCATAACATTTTCCACATGTGAATCTGTTACAAGCGCCATCAGCCAAGCCAATTAGATTGGAATGTTTGCCATTCTTTAGCAAACAATGGACACAAGTCCCCCAGCATATCCCCCCCAAATGCATTCTCCTACTACAAAAGCCTTCACATTTACATAGAAGGAAAAAGTCTCCAGGCATGCTTACTCAAGGATTACAAATTCCTAAAAAAAAGAGCCATTTGGCTGGGCTCTGGTAAAGATTGTACTGATTTAAATATCCTGGGATTTCCAGTGTTAAATACAGATGCCAAAATTTTAGCCAAAGTTCTTGCTCAAAGGTTGGAAAAGATCCTTCCTTTCATCATATCAAAAGACCAGACTGGATTCATTAAAGGCAGGCACTCCTTTTTTAATATCAGACGCCTTTTGGACATTATTTATTCTCCTTCGGATACTGTTCCTGAGTGTGTTATTTCCCTTGATGCGGAGAAAGCATTTGATCGGGTTGAATGGGACTACTTGTTTAATGTTCTTGACAAATTTGGTTTTGGCCCCAATTTCATTACATGGGTGCAATTAATTTATTCACATCCCACCGCAACCATTCGTACCAACTCTCAGATATCGAAACCATTCAGTCTACATCGAGGAACTCGCCAGGGATGCCCACTGAGCCCTTTGCTCTTTGACCTTGCAATTGAACCACTTGCCACTGCTTTGCGGTCCTGTGACACAATTTCAGGAATCTAGAGAGGCGATATGGAGCACAAGGTCTCCCTTTATGCTGATTACCTTTTACTTTTCATTTCTCATCCGACTGACACGTTTCCTTCCGTTTTATCATTACTTGAGGAATTTGGAATTAATTCTGGTTACAAATTAAACCTGAGTAAAAGTATAATTTTCCCTGTTAATACCCTGGCGCAGACTCTTGACTTTAGTAAATGGCCTTTTAAAATTGAGAAGATAAAATTATCTTACCTGGGTGTTACAGTTACGAGGAGGTATAAAGATTTATATCAAGAAAATTTTGTCTCTCTGTTGAATCAGACAAAGCAGGCATTATCCCGATGGTCACCGCTTTCCACATCCCTCATAGGCCGTATTAACTCAGTCAAGATGGTCACTTTACCTAAGTTTTTATATCTCTTTCAAAATATTCCTGTTTTTATCCCTGGTTCATTCTTTGTTCAGTTAGATTCCATCATTTCATCATATCTGTGGCAAGGAAAACGTCCACGCTTAAATAAGACATATCTCCAAAAAACTAAGGCCGCAGGCGGTCTTGCCCTTCCAAATTTCCGCTTTTATTATTGGGCAGCAAACTTGCACTGTCTAGCATTCTGGTCATTCTATTACAACAGGCCTGACAGCCCTGACTGGGTAGAGATGGAGTCACAGTGTTCTGGGAAATGGTCCACCGTGGCTTTCTTGGGATCCTCATTCCCGCTTCCACCACTTACAACTGTTATAAATCCAGTTATAAAACACTCACTAAAAATCTGGGCACAATTTCGTAAATGTTTCAATTTCTCTAGTTTCTCTCTCTATAGCCCTATCATGTCTAACCAACTTTTCAAACCCTCATCTCAGGACTCTGTTTTTAAAGAATGGCAAAGAAGGGGTATAGTACGCTTCAATGACTTGTTTCTCAATAACACTTTAGCTTCATTTCAACAACTATGTGAAAAATTTAGTCTTCCCCAGTCCAATTTTTTTAGGTATCTCCAAATACGGCACTTTATTACTCTTCATTTGTCCAGCCTCTCCATTTCAACTGATAGCAGTATTGTTGACACTATTCTTTCTCTAGACCCAAATAAAAAACAGTCCATTTCATTCATTTACAGTAAACTATTGGATTTGAAGCGTGCTTCCTCAGATAAAATCAAAGCTGCTTGGGAAGAGGATCTCGGCTCCTCTATTTCAGAGGACTCTTGGACCTCCATACTCAGACTGGTGAGCTCCAGTTCTCTCTGTGCTAGACATTGTCTAATACAATTTAAAGTGGTGCACAGAGCTCACATCTCTAAACTGAAATTGTCCTCTATGTATCCTGATGTCAGCCCATACTGTGTGAGATGCAAACATGCTGAAGCCTCTCTCTCCCATATGTTTTGGTTTTGCCCATCTCTGAACAAATATTGGCGGGAAATCTTTCAGACTTTATCACGTGTACTAGATACACGTCTGAATCCTGACCCACTGATTGCTCTGTTTGGTCTTGTAGAGGGCATGACAAACCTAAATAAAAACCAACAACATGTAATATCGTTCACCTCTCTCCTGGCCAGACGAGCTATTTTGCTAAGGTGGAAAGAACCGTCTCCACCCACTCACGCTCAGTGGTTGGCTGACATCATGTCCTGTTTTAAGCTGGAGAAAATCAGATTCACACTCCAACAGAAAGAGGGTAAATTTGAGAATGTTTGGAGACCTTTCCTGAATCTATTCCAGTCTCTTTGACAACATAACTCATTCAGGTTAATGCAGTCTCTTGGCTATTTTACCTTTTATTTATTTTTTCCTTTTCCTTTTGGCAGTGATTGGGTAGGGATTATTTTTTTTATTTTATTTATATTTTCCTTTGGTGTGGATTATAATGTACATGTTGCAATTACGATTGACTCAGTTTAATAATGTCTTCACTAATGGTTACATGCAAATGTTTCATTACCATCTTTGCTGTTTAATGATATTGGGGGTTTTTTTGGAGGGAAAAAAATGAAAAATTCAATAAAAAAAGATCTTGAATTTGGAAATTTTTTGTATAACATTATTAAGTTCCCTTTCAGTCATGTCTCTCGGTGCAACATATGCTATGGGAATTGTGCCCCCCGCGCGATTACCTGAAGGAATACATTCACGCCTTTACGGCAGGGGCGTCAGCATCGCGCCAGAGGTCCCGTCCTCTGGGTACTTAAGCCGCTGACGCCCATTCATCATTCTCTTGTTGCCTTTCACCTCGCTTAAAACCTGAACTTCGTGGGACTTCTCTGTTGTCGTATCGCTCGATCAGAGGTGAGCTTGCTCCTTACGCTGAGCGTAAAGAGAAATTTTTCCTGCGTACTGCTGGGCTGGTAAAAGCTAGTCTAGAGTTTTTCTACTTACCTCAAAGTTTTCTTCTCTCTTCGCAGCTGCTTCGCTCGACGGCGCTAACTACGTCACAACACTCCCTGCTAACCATTAGCAGGCTAGGCAGTGAAAGCAAGATGACGGAGAGGACGGCTTCGAACAAAAGGAAACTAGGAACAGCCTTGACGCTTCTCGTCTCCGGACATGGCTCCCGAGACGGGAAAATGAAGGACAAAGACTCAGAAGAAAACCAGCAGGACGACGAGCCCTCATCTCGCCCCTGCCCCAGCAGTTGCGGCTACTCCCTCTCGGTGACGGACACCCACAAGGCCTATCCTGTCTGCCTAGGGATTCTGCATGCAAGAAAAGCACTGGAATCCCCTGACTCCTAATCCCACTGCTGTCGGATGCCAGCGGTAGTGAGGAAATGCCGCACGGATGCGTTGGCTAAATCCATAGCGAAGGCCGCGGTGCTGAAGGCCGCACGCTTCGCAGAACTACACGTTCCCGGGCCGGAGCTCGAGAACATGGACCTAGAATGCAGTGGTCAGGTCGGGGATGAGAATGTGTGGGACTCCTCGGCCCCCGTCAAGGACTCGACGCCCGAAGTGTCTGACCAAGATGCCGAGTACGGTTGCAGAGGAGAAACTTTGGATTCCTCCCATAACCTGATGCAAATTCTACCGGAACTAGACATTTCGGTCCCTGCTCTGTTCGACCTGTGTCATAGGGCGGCGGATGCCCTGCAGGTTACGTGGCCAGACCCCATGCCTCGCCAACAGGTTACGAGGCTGGTGAGAAACTACTTCTATCCGAAGCAGCAGCCGACGACGTCGCAAAAAATGCCCATTTTCAAGGACTTCCTCATGGAGCTCAAACGCTCCTGGGTGGAACCCGGAGCTCCCATGACGCTGCCACTATCTTGACTCCTGGATGTCACTGGAATGGAGGCAGCAGGCCTTGCCTGCGCACCCCTGATTGAGGAGACCCTAGCGGCTCATCTGGCCCCCGCAGCTATGGGGGCTAAGCCAGTGTTGCCCAGAAGGGCCTACCGCGCTTTGGAGAAACAACTCGAAAATTGCTACAAGGCTCAGGGCCTCACGGCTCGTGCGATGAACGTATCAACCATGATGCAGGCGTACATGGCAGAAAAATGGCAGGATCTCCAGGTAACAACAAACGAACAAGCAACAACAGAGGCTATGGAAGAGGCCCGCCGCGACTGTTCAAGCCGATGGGACTCTTCGGGGGAGCCCTGGAAGGTATCCAGGCTAGGCTGGAACAAAGATGCAAACAGGCGGAAGCCTTCCACGAGAGGTTGCCAAGAAAAATCTTTGCACCCCTAAAGAAGACATGCTCAGCCTTCCACGGAAGAGACCTGCTGGTGACAGTGAGACATTCTATTACCAGCTAGGGGCCTCTTCGATGACCCCGTGTGGAAAGCAGATTCAGGCCTGATGAAACAGGACGAACTGATAATTTTACAGGTTTGCCCGCACACGTGGTACGGGAACCTAACCTTTTGAGCCCAATCTCCACTTGTAGAACACTACGAGGAGCTGGTGACATGTATGTGCGCACTGAACATTACTCGCCTACTGTATGTGTAATTAAAACAAACACTGTTTCATGCATTTACAAAAATAAAACTACCAAAGCATAGACTGCCTTGGTTTTTGACTCGAGTCCCATTTTCATAAAACACAAACCACTTGGTCAAACTATGGACCGTAGCAAGATACACGAGCTCTGCTTGAGACAGCCAGATCTTGCAATATCTTCTGTTGGGCCAACCAGCTTGCTCGAGAGAGTGCGAGAGGGATCAAAGGCCACCCCTCCCGTACTAAAGCACGACGAGCAGCAGTTGGACATGCCTTCCAGGCTCATGATGCACTCGTAGGCCTGGAGAACGTGTCTACCAAACGAATGGGTCATGACAACGATATGTCATGGCCTCAAGTTGTAGTTCACCAGGAGACCGCCTCAATTCACAGGGGTACTGCAATCAAAAATTAACCCTGCACGCGCAAACTAGCTGAGGGAGGAAGTTTTGACGATGCTACAGAAGGGAGTAATAAGTTTGGTCCCGAAACGCAAACTACGCTCCGGCCACTTCAGCAAGTACTTCCTGGTGCCCAAAAAGGATCATTCCCTGAGACCGATACTGGATCTCAGGACTCTGAACAAGAGAATAAAAACTTTTAAGTTCAAGATGCTTACACTGTGGCAGGTTCTCCAGTCTGTGAGACCAGGAGACTACGCATGTACATTGGATTTGAAAGACGTCTATTTCAATGTAGGCGTGTGGAGGAAACACAGAAAATTCCTCCATTTTGCTTTTGAGGGATACGCTTATGAATTCAAAGCATTACCCTTCAGTTTAAAGACGGCTCCTTGTACATTTACTAAATGTCTGGACGCAACCTTGACCCCCCTTAGGAATCAAGGACTCAGGGTTATGAACTACCTGGATGACCTCCTGATTCTGGCTGGAAGCAGAATACAGGCCCAGTCACACTCCTACAGGGTGATCTCTTACCTGGAGTCTCTCGGTTTTAACATAAACCTACAAAAGAGTGACCTAACTCCATCACGGGTTACCGTATATCTGGGAGTACAGATCGACATAGTCCGGTACAGGGCATAGCTCTCAAAGGAACGAGTTTCCTCGATTCACCATTGCCTGGAAAATGTTAAACTAGATCAGCGGGTCCCCATGAAAATGTGCCAATGCCTTTTAGTTCTCTTGGCGGCAACCATACCCCATGTGCCACATGCATTGCTAAAAATGCAGGCCCTACAAGTATGGCTAAACCAACAGACACAACCCGCCTTGCCTGGTCGAGCAGGAAAAGTTAGAATAGATTCAGAGTGCCTGAGGGCCCTGGAACCTTGGAGAGACTTGTTTGTCTTCACGGAAGGGGTTCCGCTGGGTAGGGTGACATATTGTGTGGTCGTCACAACGGACGCCTCAAAAACAGGATGGGGGACGATCTGCAGAAATCAGAATGCCCGTGGCCTGTGGAATGAACAGGAAGCGAGATCACATATCAACTTCCTGGAATTGTTGGCCATATTCCTGTCAGTAAAATACTTCTTTAACAAAGGTCTGATTGCAGGGCAGCATGTCCTAGTGAAATCAGATAACAGGACCACAGTGTCTTTTATCAACAGAGAGGGAGGGACAAGGAACCAAGCCCTCCTCGGACTAACGCAGAAGATGCTCACGTGGTGTGCTCCAAGAATCTTGTCACTCAAGGAGACTCATGTTCCCGGTGAACTAAATTATGGAGAGGATGCCCTCTCGAGAGGGCCTCTCTTGGCGTCAGAATGGAGCCTGAACCCACGAGTTGTGGAACAAGTCTGGTCACGATTTGGGAGAGTCTCGGTGGACTTGTTCGCTTGCAGAGCTAGCTCACAGTGTGACCTTTACTTCTCTTTGAAGGAAACAGATGCACCATTGGAAATGGATGCTCTAGCCCATGATTGGCTAGAAGGGGTGTTGTACTATGCTTTTCCACCTGTTCCTCTGATCGAGGTGACACTGGAACGTGTACGTCAGGGAGCCCTCTCCCTGATCCTGATAGCCCCAGATGGCCGCAGAAACAGTGGTTCCCGGAGTTGATCTCAATGTTATCAGGGATACCATGGCAATTGCCTCTTCACAGGGACCTGCTGATTCAGACAAGGGGCAGCTTCTACACCCACGTCCGGAGTTGTGGCGGCTTTCAAACTGGCCTTTGAAGGGAATTGGCTGAGGGCCTAAGGCTTTGATTGCTTTATCCCAAAACAAACAGCAACAACATACACAAGGGTGTCCCTTGGTGTTTATGTTTGCTTAGGAGATGTTCAATGGAGGGGTTTCCCTCTCCTTAACGGGTCTCCAACATCAGGATGGGCTCCACTTGCCATTCGTGCCCCTTGTATATGTAAAAACATTTCCCCTGGGGACTTGGGAGGTTACCCTGTACTTGACCTAAGTTTTCTACCTCCAAAATGCCACCCAATTACTAGTGGCGCAATGGGTCCCTTACCTTTTTCCTCCTGTTTCTCAGGTTTTCCAGAGAAAAAAGGAGATGATGGGCGGCCGTGGCACAGTGGTAATGGCAGTCGACCCCCGATCGGAAGGTTGGTGGTTCGAATCCCGCATCCGCTTACCATGTGTCCCTAGGCAAGACACTTAACCCTGAGTTGCTCCCGGTAGGTTTGGATGGCGCCTTGCAAGGTAGGCTACCACTACCGGTGTATGAATGTTTGTATGAATGTGTGGATGGTTGGTATTGTAAAGCGCTTTGGGGCTCCTCACAGGGGGCTGGAAAGCGCTATATAAATAAGCTCCATTTACCATTTACCATAATTGCACTAGTGGATCATGCTTATACTGTCTCTAGCTGGTGTTTTTTATCTATATGCCCAGTGGTAGCATCAAGCTGATGTTTCTACATTTGGCATTTTTTTTCTTCTCAGGCTGTGCTATCTACATACCTTGTAGAAAGCAGCTGGGAAATACCTATCGTTTTAAAACAGATGTTCTCACATGCATTTTGCTGAGCATTTCAAGGGCGTGAATGAATTACGTTCCCATAGCATATGTTACACCGAGAGACATGACTGGAAGGGAACTGAAAGTTATGCACCACAACTCATGTTCCTTGAAGAAAGGGAACGAGGTGCAACATATCTGGCCCTTTCAATGCTGAAAGCTCGGTGAAGAGCATTTTGGAGAATGATGAATGGGCGTCAGCGGCTTAAGCACCCAGAGGGCGGGGCCGCTTAAAGAACTGAAGGAGTTCTTTGCTCGGTTTGAGGCAAGTAGCAGCACACCTGCACATAACCCCTCCCCCCCCTTCTTATTCCTCAGACAGCGTAAGGCGATCATTCATCAAGATTAACGCCCGGAAGGCCTCTGGTCCTGACAACATACCTGGTCATGTGCTGAAGGACTGTGCAAGGGAACTCGCAACGGTCTTCACGGACATCTTTAACATCTCACTGAGCCAGGCCATCGTCCCCACCTGTTTCAAAGCCACCACCATCATCCCTGTCCCAAAGAAGGCAACGCCCGCATGCCTCAATGACTATCGCCCAGTAGCACTCACCCCCATCCTGATGAAGTGCTTTGAACGGCTAGTCATGAAAAGCATCACATCTGTCCTCCCTGCCTCCCTGGATCCCTTCCAATTTGCATACCGACCTAATCGCTCAACCGACGATGCCATCTCCTCTGCCCTCCACACAGCTCTCACACATCTGGACACGAAGGACTCTTATGTTAGAATGCTGTTCATCGACTTCAGCTCGGCATTCAACACCATCATCCCCCAACAGCTCATCCTTAAACTGGACAGTCTGGGGCTGAACACCTCAATGTGTAACTGGCTGCTAGACTTCCTGACCGGGAGACCACAGACAGTACGGGTCGGGAGTAACACATCTAGCACCATCACATTGAACACAGGGGCCCCACAAGGATGTGTGCTGAGCCCCCTTCTATTCACCCTGCTAACACACGACTGCACACCATCATACAGCTCCAACCACTTCATCAAGTTTGCGGACGACACAACAGTGGTAGGTCTCATCAGCAACAACGATGAGACGGACTACAGGAACGAGGTGAGCCGCCTGGCCTTGTGGTGCGGACACAACAATCTCACTCTCAACGTGGAGAAGACAAAGGAGATTGTTGTGGACTTCAGGAAGAGGGATGCCCAACATGCCCCTCTGACCATCAACAGCACCGCAGTGGAGAGAGTAGACAGCACCAAGTTCCTGGGAGTGCACGTCTCAAAGGACCTGTCCTGGAGCAGGAACACTGCATCACTGGCCAAGAAGGCTCACCAGCGTCTCTACTTTCTCCGCAAGCTGAAAAGGGCTGGAGCTTCAACCCCCATCATGTGCACCTTCTACAGAGGTGCCATAGAAAGTGTCCTGACAAGCTGCATCACTGTGTGGTTTGGTGCATGTACTGCATCCTGCCGCAAGAGCCTCCAGCGCATCGTGAGAGCAGCTGAGAAGATCGTCGGCACCTCCTTTCCCTCACTGCAGGACTTACACAGCAACCGCCTCACTCGGAAAGCCCTCTGCATGGCAGGTGATCCCACACACCCACTACACAGCTGCTTCAGACTGCTGCCATCAGGGAGGAGACTGAGAAGTCTCCAGGCTCGAACCAGCAGACTGAGAGACAGCTCTGTTCATCAGGCAGTCAGGATGCTAAACACTCTGCCTGCTCTGCCTCCCCTCCCATTTGAACTGCCTTAACACAAAAAACTTTCTCACACATTACCACACAACACAAAGATTTTAACACTGGACTCTGTGTCATCAAACGGGTTATTCACTAAACTCTCGGTCATGTGCTCATTCAGTTTGCACTACTTCTCATATTTGCACTAATGTTTGTATTACATCACTGCCTATAGTCATACTACTGTTTACATTCACCGTTTACATTTATTAATACTGTTTACATTTATTACTACTGTTTACATGTATTACTACTGTTTACATTTACATTACTTTTATATATACACTACTGCTGATACATATACAGTATTCTCTGACCAGCCTTATTTAAGTATGCCCAATGTGCCTTACTGCATATACCACTTTTGCCTCTATACCAACATCAACTACTACCTCATACATATACTGTGTACATTAACTCATGCTGCTTTGCCACTCTTTGCAAATGTCAATGCTAGAACCTTCAGTTTATTTTATAGATGTACTTTTTATACTTTTTTATACTACTATGCAAAAACTCAGTACAGTATTACACTTTTATTATTTCATTTTATGCTTATGTTCATTAAATGTTTAGTGTTTTAGTGTTGGTGTAAATTTTCATACTTTTATACTACTATGCAAAAACTCAGGACAGTGTTACACTTTTACTATTTTATGCTTATATTTATCAAATGTTTCAGTGTTCGAGTGTTTAAATGGTTACTGATGCACCGAGGGACTGAGAGAAACGCATGTCCTGTACATATTGCAGTTCTGACAATAAAGTTGACTTTGACTTAGATTTTTTACTTTGAAAAACAGACTAAATCAAATCAAATTAAAATGTAAACATACAGTATGTATATAGAAGGTTTATAAATTGGCTTGGGTTGGATTTTTAGATTTTTAAAGACACTTTGATGTTCAAAAGGTCAGCAAATCCAGAAGAGCCAAAGCAAAACAGCAAAGGTACTATCTAAATATATTTGCAGTTGAAAACTGAATGAAAAATGCAATTTTTTGATGTTTTGAGAGGTCAAGAAAACTGAAAGTTATGCACCATAACTCATGTTCCCTGAAGGAAGGGAACGAGGTGTAACATACTTGCTATGGGAACTTCACTCCTGCTCAATTACCTGAAGGAATATACTCACGCCTTTACGGCTAGGGTGTCACCGCTTCAACAGGGGCCCCGCCCCCTGTGTACTTAAGCGGCTGACATCATCCATCTTTCTTCAAAATTGCACTTCACCGAGCTTTCAGCATTGAAAAAGGGCCAGATATGTTGCACCTCGTTCCCTTCCTTCAGGGAACATGAGTATTGGTGCATAACATTCAGTTCCCTTTCAGTCTGGTCTCTCAGAGCAACATACTTGCTATGGAAACGTAATCCATTCACGCCCTTTGAAATGCTCAGTAAAATGCATGCTAGAGTGAACGTCTGCCCTTGACCAGCAGGTATCTCAAGGCTACTTTCTACTGTATGTTAGAAAGGACAGCGTGAGTGACGTCACAGCCAGTAACATCCAAATTGTAATGCTTTGCAAAAGTTTTTAATGAGCTCCAGTTCGCAGCAGAGCAGATGTCTGCAACTGGTACACCCTTGAACAATGACCAGGAAGTGGCCACGCCCCGAGTGGAATGAGCGTGTACTCCAGAGGGCACCTGTTGGCCTTTGCTACTGTATGCCCTTTTAATGGCCTCAGTCACCCAATGTGAGAGGAGTTGTTTTGATAGGGCCTTCCCGGTAGCAGGTGCTGCAAAGCAGATGGACAATTGGATTGTTTTTCTCCATTCGGCTGTTCTCTGCATGTAAATGTGTAAAGCTCTCACGGGACAGATAGCCTTCAACTTTTCCTGTTCCTGAGTAAGGACAAGAGCAGGTGAGAAGGAGGAGAGATCAAAGTCTAGACTCCTGTGGTTCAAAGTCAAGACCTTGGGAGTGTATGCGGGATTAGGCCTTAGTGTGACCTTTGACCCGTCAGAGGCGAATCTGGTACACATTGGATGTACAGACTATGCATGGAGGTCACCCACGCGTTTCGCTGAGCAAAGTGTCAGGAGTAGAGCGGTTTTATAAGATAACAAATCTATCTTAACCTCGCTCAGTGGCTCGAATGGGGGGTCACAAAGAGCCCCCAGGACCAGGCCAAGATCCCAACCAGGGGTCAGAATCCTGCTAGGTGGTTTAGTCCAAAGTACACCTTTCATAAATCTTATTATGATTGGATGTGCTCCAGGTGTCCTGTGTCCCCAGCCTTCGTGACAGGTTGAAATAGCTGATAGGAAGACTTTAATCGTTGAATAAGAACGACCCTTTTCCAGTAAGTCCTGAAGGAAAGTCAGGAGCTGAGCCAGGTCACATGCATAAGAAATAATATTTCTTTCTGAGCACCAGGCTTCAAAAATACGCCACTTCTGTGCGTATAGAGACTGTGTTGACATAGCACGGGCACTTTGTATGGTTTTTACCACATTTTCCGGCAGGTCTGATGCTATCAACTTGTTCTTTTCTGCCAACAAGCTGAGACTTTTGACAGTCCCTGGCCTAAGTGGCTGGACTGCCCCTTCTGGTGACATAGAAGCTGTGAACCCCTAGGGGTCAGCCAAGATGGGAAGAAGGTCTATTTGCCGATGTGCTCCCAGGTTGCTCTACTCAGGGGTAATTGAGGGCAGATGTAACCTGTCATCCTTATTAGATAGGATTAGAGCAGAAAGTCTATTTTCTCCCTCCAAGTTTGGGGTCATGGGACTGGGAGACTGCAAGTTTTGTAAAACAAGCAGATCTCCTGACTCCAATCCGTTTTCTGGAGTGGTCCAGTTTACTGGTCCTTGGCTTTAATTGAGCGTTGGCACCAGATAAACAGACCGGGGTCTGTGTTTCACCCGTTGGGAGAATTTTGTTTGAAAGCAGACCTGGATCAGCATAGAGAGGGAGGTCACGTGCTGTCTGATTACTGCTTAGACATTGCGTGTCCCTCATTAATAACATGGGGCAGCTGCAACGTGAGAATGTGGAGATGTTCCTTTTAGTTTGGCAGACTTCGGATTATTGGTGATAAAGAGCCCAATCCCCTTCGAAAAACAGAAAGAGAGATCTGATTCAACTCTGATTTGTTTCCATCCATAGTAGCCTGAACACAATTGATACCATGAAGGTGTGAAGCTTGTAGCTGCCTGAGGGCATCTGATGTAGCCCCATCCGTCTTTAGATACTGTCGGCATGCCTCCCTGAGGTGCGGACATGTCACGTGTTCATCTGATTAGTGTATTGGCTACCCCATCGTTCACAATGGAGCGAGGGCTTGAGCACATGACCCTCCTCACCTGTCTCCATGAGGGGTATGGGGGGTGCTTGCAGACGCCTCTGAGTCTGCTTACTGCAAATGAATCAGAGGCACCCTGCTGGGGTTTATTGATTAGGCTAATATCCCGTGGGCCATGAGGGAGGGGGGACAAATGGCCCTCTCCTTTTATGATGGCTGGCACTTCAAAGGGACCTGTGCTGAAGTTATTTGTGTGTTGTTGTTGTTTTTTTGAGAGTCAATAAAACAAAGACGAGCTGTTTCATGAACTTTATTTGTGCTTATGTACAATGACGTACATGATGATTCTATGTCACTCATACCAGAGAGAGCATGATTTGTGCATGCGATAAATGAACCAGCTTTTTGTACCGATTTACAAGTAAAGTCTGGATATGAAAGGATCATTCCCAGTACCACGTGGGCAGGTGATCTTGTAATGTGGAAACGTGGACCTTGTTCATCAGGCACATTTTTGTCTGGTGTCCCGGTTCACCGAGGACGCCCTGTGTTTGGTCGCCTGGCGGGGGACAAACCTATTTTTGCTCCATGCGTACTCGGTGCGAGGTTGGCCCGGCGGGGGTCTCTGCCGGGGCTCTTCCTCGTATGCTGACCGCTTCTGCATTGGGGCACGCGTTACCGAGTGGTGCCGAGACTGCCCAGATCTGCTTCCAGCAGAATCCCTTGGTAGGGCAAAGCTTCTCCGGGGAATGCCCACCCGGAGAGCTTCCGCCTTTCTGCGTCTTTGGTCCATCTTGGTCGAATTCGCTCCAAAGCTTTATCAAATAATCCCGTCGGCTCTATCGAGTGGTGGAGAAAAGGCACCTTTTGTCCCTCAGGGAGATCCGTTAAAGTCATCCACAGGTGGCGAATCACGATGACCGCTTCCGCCATGCCCCTGCCTTGTGTAACAACATCTGTCCCCATCATACGGAGCACAAAGTTTGTTGCTCTGCGGACTTCGTCCAGCAAGTCAGTGGCCGCCTGCTTGTCCATTGTTACCTGCAGTTGCTGCAGCTTTTACGCTAGGTAAGCCTGCAACAACGCGGACGCATTCATGGCGCGCCGCGAGTCCCTGAGCTCTGTAGCACTTCTCGAGTAGAGACGCTGAAGCTCGACAAGCCTTACTTTGGGAGAGTTGGTTTTGTTCCGGATGACTTAGGAGCCAGGTGAGACTCTAGTGTGTCTTCAATCTGAGGTACGTCAACTATTCCTACCTCATCCATCCCATCTAGGTCGAGGAACTGTGAGAGGGGAAGGAGCATGGGGGCTCTTGGTTGAGCCCAGGTACGAGTTACTTCTGTGAGAAGTCCGGGAACATGGGCATCCTTTGCCTCGTGGCGGCCTGCTGCTTCGAGTAAAAATAGTTTCCTGCCAGCCTCGTGACCTGTTGGCGAGGCGGAGGCTCGGGCCATGGGATGTGCAGCGCGTCCGTTGCTCTGTGGCACAAGTCGAACAGAGCAGGGATGGAAAAGTCAGTTTCTGGGAGCACAGGTACCGGGGTCTGGGAGAGATCTTCACCCTGATCCTCCAGTTCCACGTCTGCTTCCTCCGTTGAAAATTCGCCCGAGGCTGAAATCGAGATCTCGTCCTCGTTCATCATGCCTCGGGTGTCGAACTCGACTGTTAGGTCCACCATAGGAGCCAGCACGTCAGGGCTGTCGCCCCATTCGACTCGTGTGCTGTCATGTAGAGCCATGTTCTCTAGCTCCGGCGTGGGAGTGAGGGGCTCCGTGGTGTCCGCGTCCGCTGGTGTTGCTGAGTTGCCCATGGCTTTGGCGACGAGGTCAACCCGATGCCGCAGCACCGCATCCAGCATGAGGCTGCAGTGTGGGCAAAAGTCAGGCGTATCCAGTGCTTTTTTTGCGTGAAGCATTCCCAGGTAGACTGGACAGGCCTCATGGGTGTCCGTCGCCGCGAGGGAGAAACCGTATCCAGTTGGGCATCCAGTTGGGCTCGCCGTCCCGCTGGTTTTCCTTGGAAGTCTCGCCTTTCGCTTTCCTTTCGTCGGAGGCATGTCTGAGATAAGGTGAGCGAGTCCTTCCAGAATCTTTTTTCTTTTACTTTGAATTGTCTCCTCCGTCGAGTCGCTTTTGTTGGCTAGCTTGCTAGGAGTTAACGAAATAGCTTTTTTCTTGTGGCATAGTTATCGCTGTCGAGCAAAGCAATCTGTAGAGAGAGAAGAAGAAAATACTTTGGGGTTAAGAGAAAATGTGCCGGACTAGCTTTCGCTAATCCAGCAATACGCAGGAATAATTCTCTGTACGCTCTGTACAAGGAGTAAGCTTACCTCAAGTTGAGCGATGAAGCAACAGAGAAATCCAGCGAAGAGGTAGTTCAGGTTTAGCGAGGTGAAAGGCAAAAAGAGAAAGATGGATGGGCGTCAGCCGCTTAAGTACACAGGGGGCGGGGCCCTTGGCGCGGCAGTGACGCCCTAGCCGTAAAGGCGTGAGTATATTCCTTCAAGTAATCGCGTGGGGGCGCAATTCCCATAGCAAGTATGTTGAACCGAGAGACCAGACTGAAAGGGAACTGGAGGTTATGCACCATAACCAATGTTCCCCGAAGGAAGGGAACAAGGTGTAACATAATATACATGGGAATTGTGCCCTCTCGCGGTTCACCTGAAGCAATACAATAATACCTTTTAAGGTAAGTGAGTGTCAGCGTCACCAGGGGGCCCCGTCCCCCTGGTATAAAAGACGGTGACGCATCACATTCTGTCTCAACATGCACTTCACCAAGCTTAGGCATTGGAGGGGAAAACTTGTGTTGCATCTTGTTCCCTTACTTCAGGGAACATTGGTTATGGTGTATAACCTCCAGTTCCCTTATCAGTCAGTCCACTGCAGTGTAACATATGATATATGGGAAAACACTACACGCCCTGGAAATGCATGCTTTTGCAAACTTTAGCCTCAATCAGTCAGGCGTTAACACGTTTAATTCTCCTTAGTGGAGAGCACAGCCTGTGTGATGTCACTAGTTGTAACGTCCAGGCTGTAGTGTTTAATGATTGTGTTAGTAGATGCCCAATTAGCAACTACACAGATGTCAGCTATTGAAACACCTCTAAATAGGGCCCAGTAAGTGGCTAGGCCTCGAGATGAGTGAGCATGTACCCCACTGGGTACCTGCTGACATTTGCTGCTGTATGCTCTAAAAATTGCCTCTGTCACCCAGTGGGAGAGGTGCTATTTTGACAAGGCTCTGCCTGCAGCAGGCTTGGCAAAGCATATGAACAGCTGGTTTGTTTGTGCCAACTGCTGGTCCTCTCCATATATGTGCTCAGGGCCCGCACAGGGCAGAGCGCCTTTATGCCCCTTATCCACAGGGCTGGTTCCTCTAGGGTCCCATTGTGGCTTGTTCGGGCCGGTTCCTGTGGGACAGGTTTATTACTGTATCCACATCACCCATTTGGCCCCCTTTAGTGGGCAGGTAGTTCTCTTGTATTGGGCGGGTAGTTCTCCTGTAGTGGACGGATCTTTAATATCAACGTGCCTTACCAGCTGGTGGCGCTAGTGATACATTAAGCTCTTTAATAACCACCACTAACATGCATTAGAAGAAGAAGAGTTGGAAAAGAACATAACCAAAATGGATGATCTTGTTTCTTTTTTGAACATTCTGCTTTGGCTGTGGCTATTTCAGGTATATATA
>JBBPBX010048754.1:0-25627 GCA_038048925.1 Garcialebias charrua
CCATTGGATGGAAGTATATGACTGTTTGAACTGATGGATGGATAGTGAGGGAGCGAGCAGCGTGTCTCTTTAAGAAAAATGGGAGGGAGGCGCCTTGACATGACATGGGCTGTCTCTCGTTCCAGTTTTTTGGTCCTCAAAATGGCGGATGCTCGGTGAGATTTGAGCTCTTTAGCATAGCATTTGTCACACAAAGCTTTTAATAATAATTTAAAAAAATCAGTAAACAAGTTCTCAGCTTCTTTTTACAGAGGGAAAACAACTTTTTAGATGAAGGCACGGTTTCAACCGTGAATTTTGGAGCTTTGACAAGACTTAGGTTTTTTTTCCGAGGTCTACCTGTTAGCTTAGCTTGTAGCTTAGCAGTTTAGCTGCTTTTAACGTTCCAAAAACGTGATTTTGGATGATTAAAACGGATTTTAAAGAGAAAAAAGAAGGGGAGGGGTCAGTGAAGAGCACCGTAGTTGAACTTTTTGTCATCCAATGTCTTAAGTCGTAATTGATTTTATTATTGATTTTTATTGTTTTATCGTTGATTTTACTTGATTTTATCACTTGTTTTTATTTGATCATTGATTTTAGTTACACTTTGTAGCACTTTGAGATTTTTGTTAATGAAAAGTGCGTTACAAATTAAATTCATTATTATTATTATTATTATTAAGTAGAAAGAGAGAGACACGAAAAAACGACAAAGCCGATAAATAATAATAATTTTCATTTACCATGCGATTAATTGATTTGTTTATCGCGACAGGCCTACTCGCAGTCCAAGAATAAAATTTAATTTCAAGATTACAACTTTTTTTTTTAAACGTAGTTTTATTTGAGGTTCGATTTCTATTTGTGTTTCTGTCAGCCAAAAAAATAATGGTGTGTCCGCCTCGCCACCTGTTACCCAGAAAAGGAGGGAATTTCCATGGCAACTAGTGAGTCAGCAGATTCTTAGTCTTTGGTTAAATAATTCAGCAGGTTCTTAAATGGGATCAAGGGCTTTGCTTCCCCACTTGCACTCCAAAAACGACAGGAAATACTAAAGAAATTGGGACTCAGCAGATTCCAAATCACTTGTGATATTATTCAGCAGGTTCTTGAATGCTGTGCGCTCCACTCCCACACCTGCACCCTAGAAAAGGCGGGAATCACCATGGCAACCAGTGACTCAGCAGACTCTGAATCACTAGTTATACTAGTTCCCTTAAAACTAACAAACAAACAAACAAAAAGCATAACAAACAAACAGGAAAACGGGAAAAGGTTTTAACCTGGAATTTTAAAAGAAAGCTGGTAAATACTTTTCAAAATAAGAGTCTGGGCCGTAAGCTGCATTGCCTCCTTTTAAATTTCTTCTCAACTTTGAATTCTTTTGATTTTGTGCGAAAGGTGTCAATTTGTAATTGATCGTTCACAAATCACATTAGTTATTGCAATTTTTTAAAGAGATAACCGTGTTATTTCTTATACACTGGGAGTCACAGACGAAGAAAATAAAATTTAGTTCAACTGAGTTTCATTTCAACCCTTCTCAGTCAGCTGGTGTTAAACACAGAGCAGGTGGGTCAAGTACCTGGTGGTTATGGGAATGACCTGGTAGGTGTGGAGCTGCAAACCTCGGTGCATGCAGCTCGTATCATGACTCAGCACAATGTTCATGACAGCGAAAAGCTGCTCGATGCGTTGGTCCTGACGCAGATCCTCGCTGCCCTTCACCAGAAAGGGGTGGTCCCGCTCATCGTCCCCGCGGATGATCAGACGTTTGGGGCGACGCATCGAAGACATCACCTTAACCTGCAGGGCAGAAATGACCTTTGACCCGACCAGCACATAACCCAGATTATTAAACTTAACACCGATAAAAGCTCACCCGTTCATCGAAGCCGGTTATCTTTGCGTGATACTCCGGTAATGGTTTCGATCTGCCGTCATATTGTCCTACAACAAGAGTGTGGGGGGGGCTTTTATTATTAAAACTAATATTTTAATTACAAACCAAATGATAAAATATAACATTAAAACCACATATTTATGCAAAGTAAATAAAAACAAATAAATCTGCTGACCTGGAACCTCCAGCTCGTTACCGAACGGGTCGGCTTTAAACCCACTCAGCCAGGGCGAGTACTCCTTCAGGTTCCCCGGTTCCTTCTTGTTAGTAAAAGTACGCATGGACCCTGCTAGCTTATCCACCTGTCCCAGAAGGGTTTTGTCATTCTTTTTCTTAAACAGGTTGCTCCCGTCAGGTCCCAACAGTTTCTCCACATCTTTGGAAAAATTCTGCAAGAAGACAAAAAAAGAAAAGGAAGAAAAAGTCAGTTTTGCTTTTTCGCTATAGTTGTGGTTTGCAAAATGCAGTAGGCTGTTACAAATACTAACAGTGTTTACTAAAAACTGAGCAAAAAAAGATCAAACATCTATCAAAACATTAGCTATACCTAATTTAAAAAGGCAAAGAAATGAGGACTGATGCCAAGTTGAGGGTTCTTTAATGTATAAAAGTTAGAGTACACCACTTGTCTAGAAAGAGAACATAAATAATATACATTTAACTGGACTCAAACCACAGTTCCTGGAGGTGTTTACCCCCAAAAAATTACAGTTGTGAAAAACATAAGAACTTAAAACATCACAAACTCTATAAAAAGAATACATCTTATATACTGTACATACAGCAAATGTACGGAGATGTAAAACATTCCCAAGTCACTAATTTTTCCTTCAGCAGTCATTTGTGTATTGCTTTGACCTGAGAAGTACCGTAGTAAAAATACTACCATATTTTTATTTGTATAAGTTGCATTTTCTTGCATAATTTACATGCCCTGCGACTTATAGGCCGAAGCAAATTACTGATGGATTTTTTCCCCCCATATTTGTAAACCATTTTTTGGCTGAGATATGACCGTTTTCATTCATTCTGACTGAAAAGTAAGAGCAGTACCAATTTCAGCCACTTGATGGCAGCAGAGAAGTAATAGTCGTATGGCATGCTGTTGTATCATGTAATAAGAAAACGTGGCCACAATGGCAAATTCAAAAAACTTCAAGATAAAAAAAACTGGACAATAATTATTATACTTTATACTTTGTTTTTTTCTTGAACTTTTTTGAATTTATCATGTCCTGGATGACTGAGAATCTTCACCAGTTATTAATGACTCAATCGGCCTGCCATAGCCTCCCCACCATGGTTCTGCTTGCTGCTTGGACCAACAGTCAATCCAGCTGCACTGCCCCGGCGAAATCCAAACCGGATTCCAAAAAAGTTGGGACACTACCGGTAAAAAAATTGTGAATAAAAACTGAATGCAATGATGTGGAGGTGCCAACATCTAATATTTAATTCAGAATAGAACACAAATCACAGATCAAAAGTTTAAACTGAGAGAATGTATCATTTTAAGGGAAAAATATGTTTTAACATTTCATGGCGTCAACAAATGCCCCAAAAGTTGGGACAAGTTGGGACCTCAAGGGAACCCCCTACTGTTGAGGTGTGATCTGTCAATTTATATGTATGTGTTACCTCAGCTTGAAACTTACACATGATGGTGCGTTGGTTCTGTTATAACTCCAAACTTCGCACAGTTGTTCATGGAATTGAGAAAGCCTCCCGGATGGGAGTCGAAACGTTTTCTGTTACAAATAAAGTCCAGTTGATCTTGTATTGAACGCCTTTTTGAGTTCCATAAAGAACTTCAAATCGTGACTCATCTGACCACAGAACTGTCTTCCATTTTGCCACACTCCATTTTAAATGACCCCTGGCCCAGTGCAAACGTCTGAGCTTGTGGAGCTTGCTTAGAAATGGCTTCCTCTTTGCACTGTAGAGTTTCAGCTGGCAACGGTGGATTGTGTTCACTGACAATGCTTTCTGGAAGTATTCCTGAGCCCATTCTGTTATTTCCTTGACAGTGGCATTCCTGTTTGAGGTGCAGTGACGTTTAAGGGCCCGGAGATCACGAGCATCCAGTAGAGTTTTACGGCCTTGACCCTTACGCACAGCGATTGTTCCAGATTCTCTGAATCTTTTGATGATGTTATGCACGGTTGATGATGATAACTTAAAAGTCTTTGCTATTTTACGCTGGGTAACACCATTCTGGTATTGCTGCACTATCTTTCTGTGCAACAATGGTGGAATTGGTGATCCTCTTACCATCTTGGCTTCTGAGAGACACTGACACTCTGAGAAGCTCTTTTTATACCCAATCATGTTGTCAATTGACCTAATTAGTGTTAATTGGTCTTCCAGCTGTTCGTTATATGCTCAATTTCCTTTTTCCAGCCACTTATTGCTACTTGTCCCAACTTTTTTGGGATTTGTTGACACTGTGAAATTTTGAATCAACATATTTTTCCTTTAAAATGTTACATTTACTCAGATTAAACTTTTGATCTGTCATCTATGTTCTATTACGAATAAAATATTGACATTTGCCATCTCCACATCATTGCATTCCGTTTTTATTCACAATTTGTTTAGTGTCCCAACTTTTTTGGAATCCAGTTTGTACATATTTATGGATTTTTCTAGCCTGGCCCTCGCCATTCCTACGCAGCTCCGCTCAATTCTCATTTCCCTTCACTGCTGGGTCTGGCATTTCTCCCATCCACAAGGATGTCTCCGGTAGGTTTTGACCGGACCAATCAGAGAACAGAAGGCGGAGTTTTGAACGACGTCGACTGACGTCGTCATTCAAAATGGCTGCCGCCACGAAGGAATTTTCAATAAAACAAGGTAAAAAACTATTATTTCTCTGCTGAGAAAAAATAGATTTCATAGCTGACGTTATATCAGAAGTGTTCCTGAGCAATCAGAGAGCAGAAGGCGGAGTTTTGAACGATGTCGACTGACGTCGTCATTCAAAATGGCTGCCGCCACGAACGAATTTTCATCAAAACAAGGTAAAAAACTATTATTTCTCTGCTGAGAAAAAATATAGTTCATAGCTGACGTTATATCAGAAGTGTTCCTGAGCTTAACAGTTCCTAAATCAATTCACGAAATGGTCAAATCTGCTGGATATTAAATAGTTTCGGTTTGATATTTTCCAAACAGCCTCGGGTGCGCTACGAAAATAAATGATAAAAAATCGAATTTTATCTCAAATGTTTCATCTAGGCCAACAGTCAGTAAATTAAAGACATATAATTACACACTGGTGGCAGAAAAAATATCCACCGAGTGGTTTCTGAGCAATTTATCTGATAGCCTGGACCTCGTCAGGCTAAACTAACAAAACTCTGCCTCCTGTTCTCTGATTGGTCCATTCAAAAATCTCCAGGAGAAATCGTTGTCTATGGCAGAGATGCCAGACCCTAGTCCAAAGCGAAGTGAAGGACATGGGTCTGGTATCAACCAGGCTAGGATTTTTCCACTTTATTAGACAAATATGGACTGATGCAACTTATATGGCAGTGCGATGCGTACGGAGGAAAATACGGTAATACTGCCCTCTTAGTAGAAGCCCAGGGCAGGAAAGTACGGTACCGGTAAATGGGTTCTCCTCCTTAGTTTGTATTCTGGAAGAACAGCTGGCTCAAACTTACATTTAGTCCCACTTTTGTTACTTTACCAACCAAAAATACAGCAGAAAGACCAGAACTACTAGGTTTGGTTAGAAGCAGTTACTTTATACAGGACGTGTATGTCTTATTTTAAAGCGAACACCAAACCTGAATGAATCTCTTGCGAAACATCCCATGTCCGTCGGTGCTCCGATCCACGAGCTGGGAGCGCATCTCCTCGTACATGTCACTCATCTGCTTCTGGTCAAAGGTCGGCTTCTCCAGTTCGTTTTTCACGATGTCCCACCAGTCCTGTGAGAGTAACAATACTTTATGTCAGTCCACAGGGTATATGCAGAAATTCCAGAGTTGAATTTAATACCTTTTAATACCTTTTTAATACCATCAAAATATTTTTTAATACCATCACGGCACCGAGCTGTAACCGTAGCGGCAACCTGTTGTACTTCAGTTTAGAGCAACTAATTGTAAAGTGATAGATTACTGTCATTTTCTTCCTAAACTTTGGTAGTAAATGTAGTTTTATAACAATTACTGGATACATCAATTTGCTTCTTGCCTCAATAAAAGCACTGACCTACTTGTTATTTAAATCTAACCCAAGAGAAAAAGTTTAATTGTTCCCACACATAACATATCTCTAATGGCAAACAAAAACTGTAAACTTGAAAACAGAACAGTTTAGTTAAAATAATTCAACACTGAACACATGCATAATTCAAAAAGAGAGGTAGAAAATAAATAACTACTGTATTTTTCATCCTGTAAGTTGCAGTTTTTTGCATAATTTACATGCCTTGCAACTTATAGGACGAAGTGACATATTTATAGATTTTTTTCCCATATTTATAAACCATAACACTGAAATATGACCGTTTCATTCATTCTGACTGAAAAAAAAAAAAAAAACAGTTCATGATATCTATTGTAGTAATAGTATGGCATGCTGTTGTATCATGTAATAGGAAAACGTGCCTATAATGACAAATTTAAAAAAGTTCAAGACAAAAACAACTGGACTTTATTTATTATACTATTATACTATACTTTATTGTTTTTTTATTGCATTTTTTAGAATTCACCATGTCCTGGATGACTGAGAATCTTCACTAGCTATTAATGACTCAATCGGCCTGCCATACTCTCCCCACCTCTCTGCTTGAACCTTCAATCCAGCAGCACCACGGTGGCGAAATGCAGCTAATTTGACCATTAAAGTGCATTTATTAAGAAAATGACAGACAGAAAAACACCTCTGCTATAATTTCGAGCTAACAAATAATTGTTTAGGTAATTTTCTTGTTAAATGTCGGCGAAACGAGCCGCGCTCCTTTTTCCTGTTTGTCACCGCTGAGCGATCACGGAGCACACAGGCACTGAGGCAGCGACACTTTTTTTTTTTTTAAATAAAGCCGATTTAACCATTAAAGTACTTTTATTAAGAAAACGTTAGACTGAGACACCCCTTTTGCTATAATTTCGAGCTAACAAACAATTGTTTAGGTAAATTTCTTGTTAAATGTCGGAAGATAAAGTCGCGCTCCTCTTTCCTGTTTCTTTTTACAGACATGATCAGCCTCGGCCAGCTGTAGGTGCGCGCGCACACTGACTGACGATATGACGTCTTTGTTTTAGCTAAGGTCCTACTTGGAACATAAAATTAGAAAAGATAAATAAATTCACAGACCTTTTTTTAGACGACAGAACAAGAAAAATATAGTTGTGTAGGTTTAAAAAAATTTAATACCTCGTCAGATGACGTTTATTACTTTTTAATACTTTTTAATGGCCTTAATTTGTGTTAATTTCATTTACTACCTTTTAATACCTTTTACAACCCCGCGGATACCCTGGTCCAAAACATTGCATAATGGGCAGAATTATTGTGTGAATGTTTATGAAGCATTCGCACTATTGTGATCCAATTTTCTTTCGTACATTTTTTTTTCATCTTTCTCGTTCCACAATTTTTGTGCTATTTCAACAAATCATAAATCAAAACGTTCGTCTTGTTCAGAAGGGTGCTCTGACTTTTGGTATTGGTGAAACTTCAGCTTTTTGAAATATTTAGCCTTTTCTGCCAATTTTTTTCTCATAGAAAATGAATTGAGCTCATTTTACCTCCTTCAAATCTTTACATCTGTTTACAACCTTTTACTACTCCTTTCACATATTGTTCTGGTTCAGCTTCTTTCAGCTTCCTTGCAAAAATTTAAACTTTTCTTTTCAGCTACTTTCAGCTGTTTTGTGATCCTTTTAGATTCTTTCTGCTAACTAGAAAATGTGTGTGCTTCTTCCAACTTATTTCTGCTAATTTCAGCTTGTTAGGCTCCGTTCAGCTTATCAGAGAGTCAGAGAGTCAGAGAGTCTTTATTGTCATTTGCACCGCATGTGGTACATGATTATGGCACTGAGACAACAGAGGTAACGAAAAACAGACTCTATCTGACTGCGATGGCTGGGAATCGAACCCAGGTCAACTGCTTGGAAGGCAGCTATGCTCACCACTATACCACCATCGCTACGGAAAACAAGACCATCTGGCAGCAAAAATTTGAAACTCACAGGCACAACCCGACTGTGGCTGGTAATTTCGGAGTTCTTTTATATTCAGGGATGTATTTAATTTTTTCATATGAAGCTTGGCTACTGTATCCTAGATCTTGCAAGCAGATCGCTATTTCTGGCTCTCAGTTAGCACGGTCATGGTTTTATAGTGTTTTTTATTTATTTTTAGCACTTCTTTTCTAACAATTTTTGCTTTTTGCTAGCATTTTTCTAGTTTTGGACCTAGCAAGATTTTTAGAGTCATCTGCTATTGTTTTGCTTCTACTTTATCTTAAATAGCATCTTCCTGATTATTGTGTCNATCTTCACGGACTGTGGTCTGTCTGTTAAGAAGTCTAGTACCCAGTTACAAATGGAGGGGCTTAGTCCAAGTGTAGATAGTTTGTCTATCAGAGTTTGGGGGATCATGGTGTTGAAGGCAGATGTGAAGTCCACAAAGAGCAGACGCACGTATGAGTCCTTCTGATCCAGGTGGGTGAGAGCAGTGTGGACCACAGAGGAGATGGCGTCCTCTGTTGATCGGTTCTCGCGGTATGCATATTGATGAGGGTCCTCGTTGATGTTGACGGTTGCCTTGATGTGGGACATGACCAGTTTCTCAAAACATTTAGCGACTATCGGGGTGAGAGCCACCGGTCTATAGTCATTCAGACCAGTCACTGTGGAGCTATTATTTATGCAAGTTTCAGCTTTTTCTGCTATTTCAGCTATAATTTAGCTGTTTTATGCTAATTTCACATTTTTTGCACTAATAGAACATTTATATACTTTAAGATTGGGTGCCTTTCTGGCCCTTAATTACATCTAATAAATTAAAGAACAGATGGTTTATGATGATAACCACATCTTAAATTCAAAACCACTTTATTACCGTAATCCAAAAGGGAAATGTATTCAGCAAAAACATGCTCTCTTCACTTCCTTCTGGTAATTTAAGCTTCTTTCTGCTGTTTTAGCTACTTTTCAGCCGTTTATTTTTTTATTTCTGCATTTTTTTCAGATAATTTCCACTTTTTGGTGCTCATTTCTGCTTCTTTAAGCTTAAATGGGAAAACACGTGTTCTTTCTGCTTTCTTCTGCAAATTGTTTTACCTTTTCAACTAACTTTTTTGCATATTCTAGCTTATATCAGCTGTTTTCAGATAAAGTCAAGTTTTTTGTTCTAATTTATGCTACTTTCAGCCTAATTACAATATTTTAGCAAATTTCCGCTTGTTATGCTCCTTTCAGCTTTTTCCTGCTAGTTTCAGTTATTTCAGCCACTAGCTGTTTCATGCAAATTTTCACTTTTTAGCTAATTCCAGCTTTTTTGCAATAATTTCAACTTCTTTCTGCAAAAATGTGCTTTCTCCACCTCCTTCTGGTAACTTGAGCTTCTTTTCACTGTTTTAGCAGTTTTTTTAAGCAGTTTTTATGTTTTGCTAATTTCAGCTTTTTTCAGATAATTTCCACTTTTTTGTGCTAATTTCTCCTTCTTTCAGCATAAATGAGCAAATGTCTTCCTTCAGCTTTCTTCTGCTAATTTAAGCTTGTTCTACCTTTCAGCTAACTTTGTAGCAACTTTTAGCTGATTTCAACTGTTTTCAGATAAATTCAAGTTTTCGTGGTACCGGTAATTTCAGCAACTTTCAGCCTAATTACCGGTAACTTATTTCTGCTAATTTCAACTTGGAGCGCCTTTCAGTCTATTTCTGCTAGTTTCAGCTTTTTCTGCTATTTCAGCAACTATTGAGCTTTTTTAATGCTAATTTTAGCTTTTTCAGCTAATTTTAGATCTTTCTACTTCCTTCTGGTAGTTTAGTTTTTTTTTGCCCTTTCAGCTACTTTTTAGCTATTTTTGCTAATTTCAGGTTTTCAAAGCTAATTTCATAATTTCTGTGCTCATTTCTGCTTATTTAAATCGAATTCAGCAAATATGTTCCTTTCGGCTTTCTTCTGCTAATTTAGGCTTGTTCTTCCATTACAGCTACATTTCAGATATTTTTTTAAGCTAATTTCAGCTGTTTTTCAGCAAGTTCTTCTGCAATAAGCATTCACACTGCATTTTTGCAGGAAATTCAATTTCTCTAGTTGTTAGTGACTTTCAATACCTTAAAAATCATGTCAGGGTTTGTGAGCTGCTGCAGGGCGTCCACAAAGTTCCTCACAGCGCCACCTTTATCCAGCAAGCTCCTGAGCCTGTTGGCACAAACACGGTTCTCTAAACGGAACAGAGGTTTTGAAATTAAAAATTAATTTGACAGGATACCTGTTGACAAATTCCCTCTGCTGGTGACCCGTAGCCGAGTCCTCGAACCGGTAACTCTCACTGCTGATCATGAGAGCGTAAACCAGAGCCTGAGGGTAGAACTCTGCTATCTGCCCAACGCAGCGCTGCACCGCCACGGCTTCAGGTTTGTCCAGCAGCGCCACCATTTGACTGATCCAGCTGATCAGGATCCAGCAGGGAACGGACGCCATCTGACCACAAACAGACAGGAAGTTCACAACCGAGCAACGGACTGCGTCCAACGATTACGGAACTCTGTCTTTCTTGGTGATTTTGTTTGATGAGACCAACAGATGTACTTTTGTTCAAGATGTAGAGTTTTAAATAAAATTACATGACTGAGAAAGTAAACTAAAGGTAGTGATTCATAAAACACCCTGATGTATTTCTGGTACGTACGCAAAACTTACCATCTACTTATCTAGTATTTAACTGGTACTTAACTGGTACTACTTGGTACAACCCAAAAATGTACCGTACCTGGTACATACTAAGTACCTAGTACTTATAGAGTACCAACAAAGTTTTTACCGAGTAGCAACCAAGTAATGACCAGCACGTACGTATTGTATGTAGTCAAAAAGTTCCTGTTAAGTACCAGTTGTGTAGTACTTACCAGGAACAAACTGAGTACAGGTATGCAGCTGTAACAAACTTTGTAGTTACCGCATAATGTACATACCTCTCACTGACAGAGTATGTTCCTGGATACTTATGGTATGTACCTGGTACATATCAGTGTTTCCCCTAGATCAGTTCCCTTGGCGGGGCGCTCGTCATGTGTTATTTTTGGGTGGGTGTTGGAAGACGGGACAGTTATGTCTGTTGCCCGCCCACTAGGTTAGCGCTACGCTGCTAGTTTTTTTATCAACGGGGGTAGATACCAGTGACATGCAGTCAGGGGAGGCAAGTGAAGCCACGCCTCACCTGTCATCATGGAAAGAAAAAAATGTAAATTGAAAAAATAAATGTAATTATTGTATTTATCCTTTACTATAAACTTATTTTACTTAAAAGTCTGCCGCTACCGGTGTATGAATGTGTGTATGAATGGGTGGATGGTTGGTATTGTAAAGCGCTTTGGGGCCCCTCATAGGGGGCTGGAAAGTGCTATATAAATAAGCTCCATTTACCATTTAAAACTAAACCAGTTGTAAGTTATTTTTTATTCAAAATCACCGATTTTTCTTATTTAGCATTCAAATACTGAATAAGAGACGTGGGCAGAGCGGCAAGAGAGGCACCAGGCAGCTGCATATTAAGTACATACAAGGTTCTTACCAGGTGGGTTCCAAGTACGTACTTGGTAATTAAATACAAACTAGATATTTACTCGGTAAGTACCAGGTATTTACCAAGTGTGCTCTAGGTTATTACTCAGTATGTACATATAAATACTTAAGTACCATGTAAGCACTGGTTACATACCAGATACTTGCCTAGTGCGTATTGAATACCGAGTACCGGTAATACGGTCAAGAAGGAGTTTTTTATTCCTTTAACTAGTTTTAAACAAAAAATGTCTGAGGTTTTAGTCACATCTAGCACCTGTAATTTTTAAGTGTCTTAAATTGTGATTTAAAAAAAAACTTACACTACATTTTATGTTTTACTAATGGATGTTTTGTTGTAAATATTTTTAATACTATTGTTACCGTTTTTAAGACTGTGTTGCTGTATTTGCATATTGTCCAGGACATCTTTGTTAAAGAGATTGATGATCTCAATGGATTTCTTCATGGTAAAATAAAGGTACTGTACATGTATATAGTAAAAAAAAAAACACACACACACACATTTGGTACTTACAGAGTATGTACACGGTACTTGGTACCAGTGGTATGTGGTACTTATTGAGCACATACAGGTTCTTATCTTCATGTGTTGGCACCAAACTCACCTCTTTTGTCATGAGGTCCAGCGTCTCAGACGGGTACAACTCAATGATCTGCAGCAGGCGAGGGAACTTGAGTCGAGCCTCCTCAGAGTTCATCTTCAGCGCTTTCAACATGCTCTCCACCACGTGAACCGGCAGCGCCACAGCTTCTGGAAACGGGCTCTCTGCAAACAAATACATTTTTTCATTCATTCAGTCAACCTTTATTTACACAGGTTAGTTCCCATTGAGCCTCAGGGACTCATTTACAAGTAGGGTTGGGCATCGAGAATCGTTCGGAACCGGGACTAACTGTCCGGTTTTCCCGGCATCGTTCAAAATATTAATTTTCTATTCCTATTTTTCGATGCTAGTCCGCCGACCGGAAGTAGCCGCAAAGAAGAATTTGTCGCCGAAAACCAACGAAGAAGAATTCACCGGAAGTGTGCATCTGCGGTTGAAAGCATGGCTTACCGGTAACTTTAATAAAATGACCAGTCAGGTCAGTGCAGCACTTGCAATAATTTTCTATCATGCAAAGGAGGGTGGAGAAGTAAAATAGTGTCCCGTCTTTGATGCGCTCCACCGGCTTATTTTCACTTCGTGTCCGACCAGAAGTAACAATGGTCCGTCTGCAAAATGCTCCGCCGGACTTTTCGCTGCCTCTTCGGCTCCATCAGGTAAATAAAACTATAAACTACGTCTCATACCAACATTAAGGCAGCTAACAAGTTATATTCCACTTAAAGCGGTAAGTCAGCTCAAATACAAACACGATGCTAACGTTAGCTCGTTTTTTTTTCTCTTAGACAAACGACCTGAAATGGCTCCACGGTGTTCACCAGTGTCCAAGGTAAATACGTCAGTGTGACTGAATGAAGAGACACAGAACAGTTACAGCATATGTTGTGAAAAGGTTGCATCCCTTTTCAGATGTGGATTCAACTCCTGCCATGGATTGCACTTACATTGCACTCAGACACATTACTACTATAGTTAAGCAAATCCAACACTTATTAACATTCTTAATCCATTTAAAGTTCTCAGTGTCTTTTAAAATGTTTTAATGTCTCTAGTTTTCATTATTATATAATTTCTGTTTATGTTCTCTTTCATTCCATTATGAGTGAATGTCACAGTTTGAAGAATTATTGAATAGGTTAGTTAGGCAATAACAACAGAGCTAATAATTGTATACATTCTCAGTCTTAAAAATGATTTAATAATCTCTTTTTACTGATAATACTGATAAACCTGTTGTTTGTTTAGGAACCTGCAGTCTGTCCAGAAAGTCTCCACTGGAGGAGCGTTTTGCTGAGGAAGAGGCACAACGTAATGTCACAGCTCCATGTCCATGAAGAAACAAATGGAGAGAGGGCTGCAGATGTACCAGGACATCCCACCAGCCGTTCTGTCTGAGGACCCTGCTGCTGTGGTGGAACCAGGTTAGCCCATCAGTGGGAGCTCAGTAACATGGCTGCAGCATCAGACACTGGACATGTGAAAATGTGTTTCCATGAGGTTTTCAAACATAAAGCTCTCTTGTGAAAGTGTACCCCTGCGAAAAGAAAACTCATAACATATTGAAGTTCATAAGTTTGATATTTATATACTGGTTGAAAATAGCCCTGTGAGAAATTCATAGTAAATTTAACAAAAAGGAAAAAGTTCATAGCATTAAATTCAAACAGAAGTTCAAATTATTTCATCCTGAAAGAACTCTGGCTAACTACTGTAGCTCTTTTATAACATGATGGAGTTGAACTCAAAGTAGTCTCCTCAGATAAATAGTGTTAACTTATTATTTGTCCAGTTTTAAAACTCTTTTAAAAACACATTTTTACTCACTGGCTTTTAGCACAGACTGATTTTGTTCTGCACTGTTTTTATTGTTTTTATTGATCTTAATGTTTTAACAACTGTTTTATTTTTATGTGTTTAAATGTTCTTGATTTTATGTACAGCACTTTGTTGCAGCTGTGGTTGTTTTAAAGGGCTCTATAAATAAAGTATTATTATTATTATTTTTTATAAGTTTCTGTTAACTTATTATTTTTATATTAAAGTTTCTGTTAACTTATTATTTTTATATTTGATTGTTTCTGTTCAGTGCCCTGAGACAACTTCTGTTGTGACTTGGAGCTATACAGTATAATTAAACTGAACTGAATTGACGTCTTTTTTTAAACCCCGCCTACAAAAAGAATCGAAATCGAGAATCGGAATCGAAACGAAGAATCGGAATCGCTCAAATTCAAACGATGCCCAACCCTATTTACAAAAGAGACCTGTTACATACAAACAAAGAGTAGATGAGGAAAAGAGAACACGAGGGTGGAGGAAGTAAAAAAATATATACCTGTACAGTAAACAACTAAATGGATATGGGAGGATAAATAATACTTAATAAAGATAGCGCATGTACTGACTACGATATCTCCAACATGGCTGCACAATAAACCAAATACTGTATAAATGGGTGCAATATTAGTATGACTATAAACGATAATCATAATGATAAAAACACGCAACTTCACAAAATACACTAAGAATGAATAACCAAGCAAATCAATCACAATTATTGAGAAATACACCAAGGAAAATGTGATAAAACAAGCCCAAACGTTCTGTAGGTCACAGTAAACATCTGTAGCTTTGTTTACTTGTTTACAGTTGTTTACCTGTATCGCTCTGCTCCTCGTCTCGCAGCAGCTTGTCGCAGAAGTTTGCCAAAGCCATGTACGTCTCTGTGACGCCGTCGGTCTCCACGAAGTCCCGAGCGAAGGACTGGAGCTCCTCGTCAGCCTTCCTGTTTGCCTCCCGTAGCAACTTCAGCGCACGCAACTGCAACTTCACCTCCACTTCCTGCAGGAAAGTTTTTAGATCTCAGTTTGAATACAAAACACACGTCTGTTTCCAAACTAAAAGCAGGTAAAGTTGAGCACCTTTGGGTTTTCACTGGGCCAGGCAGCTCCTGAAAGCCGAACCACTCTCTCGGTTTTCTCGCGGTCAATTGTTCCCAGGACCAATGGGCTTCGGCTGACAGCCGAGGCCAGCATGTGGAACGATGTACCCAGCAGGATCTTCTGGTGTCTGAACACTTTGGCTGAGGCACTCTGACAGTCAGCCTGAAGCTCCTCTGCAGAAAGACAGTAGTCCGTTCATCATGAGCGTGAACTTCCAACCTGATGCGTGTCGGGAGGTTCTTCTTACCCAGCAGTGGGATGGTCTTCAGCATAGCACCGATCTGCTCCACAGAACCCTGGGTCTTGCTGCGCTGCTGATTATAGCGGCTGAAGCTGTGGACCCACGACAGCAGCCATGCTTGGTTAGTTTTAGCTTCTCTGTGAAGCTCCTTCAGCAGCTTGGTGGCCACCGGGAAGTTTTTCTGGAAACATTTGCAGCTCAGGATGAGGTTGACAGGAAGTGGTGGAACAGAAGATTCCCCTCCAGCTGCGGTTCTTTACCTGCTGACAGGCGCTGTCGGCCATGCGGAGCTTCATGTTGAACTTGCAGTCGTTCACCATCGTCTCGACGTCGCCTGCTTGGCCCTGGGACTCGTCTACGTCCATGCTGTCTCTGGGAGCGTGGACTCTCAGCTTCTCTTTGATCTTGTCCAAGAAGAAACACCTGAACCACAGAGACCAGAACTCAAACCATGTCCAATAAAAATTAAAAAAAGTAAAACCCACATTTGGTCCGGTTCTTCTCACCGAGACGTAATGATGTCATCCCACACGTTTACTGGATCCACTTTCGCATCAGGATATCGACCAGTCCACGACTCGATGAGGCGCTTCAGAGAACTCACAGACACTAACAGGATGTAGGAGAATAAATTGTGTTACAGAGCGAATGTTCAAGATGGCCGCTACAGCCAATCAACCTTAGACATGCTATTAAAGGAGGATTCTTACCGTCTCCTTTGATGAACAGCAGGAAGTCCTGGATCTCGATCAAGGCCTGCACCGACTGCAGGACGGTCAGCCGACTCTGAGTCAGGAGTGTGTCCACACTGGAGTAACTCTAGAGACACGAGCAGATCAAACATGAGCCGAAAATCCAAACACCTCAGTACTCGAGCCAATGCTGAGTCACTGCTCACTCTGTTGATTACTTTTTGATACGTTTATTTATTTACAAATATTTTTGCCATTGAAATAAACAAACTTCAGAAACATTGTTCTCAGCTTCAGCACCTTGTTGTTTTGTCTTCTTATGTTCCTTTTAGCCAGCCAGTTAATACATTTGGCTTTAAACTAGCCATTAGCTGCTGTTTTGCTACTTTTAGCTACTTTTTTGCTATATTTAGTCAGTCTTTTGATACTTTAAGCTTTTAGTTAGCAAGTTTTCACAGCAACCGCCTCACTTGGAAAGCCGGTGATCCCACACACCCACTACACAGCTGCTTCAGCCTGCTGCCATCAGGGAGGAGACTGAGGAGTCTCCAGGCTCGAACCAGCAGACTGAGTGACAGCTCTGTTCATCAGGCAGTCAGGATGCTAAACTCTCTGCCTGCTCTGCCTCCCCTCCCACTTGTACTGCCTTAACACTAAAAACTTTCACACATTACCACACAACACAAAGATTTTAACACTGGACTCTGTGTCATCAAAACGGGTTATTCACTCAACTCACGGTCATGTGCTCATTCAGTTTGCACTACTTCTTATATTTGCACTAATGTTTGTATTACATTACTGCCTATAGTCATACTACTGTTTACATTCACTGTTTACATTTATTACTACTGTTTACATTTCATTACTACTGTTTACATTTATTACTACTGTTTACATTTACACTACTTTTTATATCTACACTACTGCTGATATATATATTCTTTTTACTAGCCTTATTGCATATGCCACTTTACCTCTATACCAATATCAACTACCTCATACATATACTGTGTACATTAACTTCATATGCTGCTTTGTCACTCTTTTACAAATGTCAATGCCAGAACCTTTTATTTTATAGATATACTTTTTACACTTTTATACTACTATGCAAAAAACTCAGGACAGTATTACACTTTTATTATTTCATTTTATGCTTATGTTTATTAAATGTTTAGTGTTTTAGTGTTGGTGTAACTTTTCATACTTTTATACTACTATGCAAAAACTACTATGCAAAAACTCAGGACAGTATTACACTTTTATTATTTCATTTTATGCTTATGTTTATTAAATGTTTTAGTGTTTTAGTGTTTAAATGGTTTACTGTTGCACCGAGGGACAGAGAGAAATGCAATTTCAATCCTGTGTATGTCCTGTACATATTGCAGTTTTGACTATAAAGTTGACTTAGACTTATTGCTACTTTCAGTGACCGATCCGCAACTTTCAAGCTAGATTTATACTCGACGCGTCGCGCAGTGCTCCAGGGTGCGCGCGCCAAAAGTGACGCAATATCACCGTCCCGCCCCTGCGAGTAGGCCCCGTGTGTCGTTTTGGCGCGTTTCGTGCACCTTCGATTTTTTGAAACTCCGCAAGGCTAGTGTGCGCGCCGTTGACGATGGACGCTTTCGAAGCTGCTCTTACTGAACGCCTCCGGATGTATCGCCATTTATATGATCCCTCTATGAGAGAACATAAAGATGTGCAAATGGCACAGAATTCTTGGAAGGAGATTGCGGATGAATAAAATGAAAAAATGAAAGAATAAAATAGAATGAAAGTAATTTTTTCCTCTTTCATCAACAACTTTCAAACAAAACAAAGTCAACAGACTGGTAAAATCACATTACCGTAATAAAGACAATGGAGTTCATTTTTTTCTCTTTCATCAACAACTTTCAAACAAAATAAAGTCAACGGTAGATTTCTTCTTCTACACCCTAATCTTGCAACATATGCACAGGTTTTAGAGGGTACTGCCACCTGCTGGTCCGTAAAAGAACAGCACTTTGCCATGCGCCGCCGTGCGTCAACTACTGTATAAACACAGCGGTGACACTGTAAACTCAGAAGCCGCACGGCTCCGTGCGCGCACAGTCCGCGCGCTCCAGCCAGCGGACCAAAGCGCGAGTATAACTCGGCCTTTAGTTTCACTTAGCATTTTGCTGCTTAGAACTAGTCTTTTGCTAGCCTGGTTAAAACCAGACCCTTGTCCTTCACTTTGCTTCGTACTAGGGTCTGGAGTTTCTCCTATAGAGAACCGATTCTTGCTGGAGGCGTGGCCTCTGCTGAGGAACAAAACCATTGGATCTGATTTTACCCAATCGTTAACGTTTGGCCGTGACGTATGTTGCGCGGAGCAGGGGGTCCACATGAGTGGACACGGAGCAGGCTAACTGTTCAGATAAACAGCTCAGATACCACTCGGTGGATATTTTTTCTGCTACCAGTGTGTAATTACAGGTAACCCCCGACCTACGACCCCATCGACCTGCGAACCACGGGACTTACGAACATATCATATTTAATAAAAATATGAATTAAAAAAAAAAAAAAAAAAAATTTTTTTTTTTTTTTTTTTTTGTGTTTAAATGTTCTTAATTTCATGTGTACATCACTTTGTTGCAGCTCTGGTTGTTTTAAAGGCTTTATAAATAATAATTATGATAAAAAAGATCATTTCTGATCATTTTTGAGCAATTTTTGAGCAATTTTGGGAAACAGGAAGTAGGTCTTCAGTTTACACGGTCACAAATTAATGTAGAACACCGGACGCTATTTAAGGTTCAGTCACTGGGGTCTCCGGTCACAAATTAATGTAGAACACCGGACCGGACGCCATCTTAGGTTAGCTGCCGAGAGCTGGACGAAGACTGGTGACCAGGATGGCTTCATATGGATTAATTACTAGCTGGAAACGTCTCTGTGAACTTTGTGGATGTCTCAGGCAGGAGCGGATTTATCGCCGATCGTGCCAGGCCGCCGTGCGAACACCTCCAGCCGGCCTGGCTACACCTCCGGCCTGGCTAGCTCCAGAGCTAACACTGGAGCTAACACGGGAGCCGGCCTTTTGAACACTGGTGACCAGGATCGCATCATGTGGATTAATTACTAGCTGGAATAGCTCTGTGGACGTCTCAGGCTGGAGCAGCGGCTGGAGCAGGAGCTGCAGATTGATCGCGCCGCCGCTCCAACACTAGCTCATGGCTTGGCTAGCAGAAGCTAGCCAGCTAGCTAACACAGGCCTGGAGCAGCTGCGGTGGCCCGCGCTGCTCGGCCCGAAAACAATCAACGCATGGCAACCTAAGATGTCGGCTTTGACCATCTCAAAGTAAGAAAATATATTTTTATTTATTCTGTAAATGTGAATAGCAATGTTTAACATTACAGTACACTACTGTACATGATTAAATGTGCGCACGCTCCGTTAGCATGATAAATAAGGGTTGAATGAATGAATGAATGAATAATTTTTTTTTTAAATATAATTTTCACCCCCTACCTACGAACGGATCGAGCTGCGAACGGTTCTTAGGTCCCAAACTCGTTCGTAGGTCGGGGGTTCCCTGTATATGTCTTTAATTTACCAACTGTTGGCCTGGATGAAACATTTGAGATACAATTCGATTTTTTATAATTTATTTTCGTAGCGCCCCCGAGGCCGTTTTGAAAAATTCAAACCGAAACAATTTAAATCTAGCAGATTTGACCATTTTGTGAATTGATTAAGGAACAGTTAAGCTCAGGAACCCTTTTGCTATAACGTCAGCTAAGAAATATTTCTCAGCAAAGAAATAATAGTTTTTACCGTGTTTTCTTGTAAATTCCTTCGTGCCGGCAGCCATTTTAAGCAGGGCAAACTGACGACGTCAGTCGACGTCGTTCAAAACTCCGCCTTCTGTTCTCTGATTGGTCCAGAAACTCCGCCTTCTGTTCTCTGATTGGTCCGGTCAAAAATCTGCCAGCGAAATCCTTGTCTATGGGAGAAGTCCCAGACGGAGCAGTGAAGGGAAAATAGAATTGAGCGGAGCTGCGTAGGAAGGCGAGGTCCAGGTTAGTCTTTTGCTATTTCTAGCTAGATTTCTGCTAGATTTTGCCAGACTTTTGTTACTTTTAGCTTCCAGCTATCTATGTGTTACTTTCAGATTTCCCAGATGAAATCTGAAAGAAGCAAGAGGCTGTAATTTTGCCACTTTTAAACTGCCTTTTCTACTTCTATCGTTAGCCTTTGGCTACTTTTGGCTTTAAGGTAGCATATCACATTTCATTTTTAACCAGTTTTTATTTATTTATACATAGTCAGCTTTTTGACAACTTTAGCTATCCATTTGTTCTTTTAGCTTTTTTTAGCTACTGATCTGCTACTTTCAGCTCTGTTAGCATCTTGCTTCTTTAAGCTTATAATTGTAATTTTACCACCTAAACATCTCTTTCTACTCTTAGCTTTAAGGTAGCCTTTTTGCCTTTTAGGTAGGCTTTTACAACTTTCTCCTTTTAGCTTTTTTTCATATTTATCCAGAATTTGCCCTTATGCTTCTTCTAGCTAGCTTTATGCTACATTTAGTTTACCTTTAACGTATAAGATAAAATGGCTTATTTTTACTTCTAGCTAACCTTAAGCTACAATTAGCTTTTAACGGACCTTTTGCTACCTTTAGCTAAAGGTTAGCTACTTTTAGTTTTTAACTAGCATTTTGCTACATATTACATTTTTACCCAGCGTTTGACTCCTTCAAGCAATGAGCTAGTGTTCTGCTTGTGTTTAGCTCTAACAACTTAGTTTTGGCTCCTGCTAATTTCAGCAAAGTCATTCAACGCTCAGCGTTCCAGATGGATTTTGGCAGAAAATTAAAGTTTTCTGGTTTAGCTCGTTTACAGCTAACTCAAAGCACATATGGGAGAGACCTCCATGAAGAGCTGCATGGCGTGGTTGGTGTAGAACTTGGCGCGGTCGTAGTCCTCCTGCAGGATGTAGAGCAGGCTAAGCTCCCGGCTGTAGCGGCTCTCCAGCAGCTTTTTGCGCTCCTCCACCTTCATGGCGTTGTCAACGAAGCTGAGGAGAGCTTGGTCACCCTCGCCTAGCTGCAGCTGCTTCAGCATGCTGCGGATCATGTGCTGCAGGTACATTTCCTAAAAGAAATGGAACAGAAAAGATGTTACGATGACTAATGGCTTCAGCTGTGATATTTAATCATTAAGAGTGCTGTATTGAGGATCTTGGTTGTGAGGTACCACCTGGTAGAGAGGCTCGGACCACATCTTCTCCAGGTTCGGTGGAGCATTGTCATCGATGTACACCGTGGAACAGTACTGAACAGACTTCCACTCAGTCAGCTGACTGTAGGCCTCCATGGCAGCCATTTCCCAGAAATCCTTCTCGGACTCCGAGGGTTCTCCGTCAGGCCAGTCCTCGGTGTTCAGGGCCTGCGAGGACAGAACTTGTGTATAAACGCTACAGGATTCAAACAGGCAGCTAGGACTGTCCCTGCTGGGCTTCCATACCTCGTTGTAAAGCGTCACAGCTTCTGCAAAGTCCGTGTTGGCTTCAGCCTGAAGAGCAGCGCAGGTGATCGATTTTGTCCCAACTTTACCACCAAAGATTCCTCGAACGACGTCGTAATTCTCCAACGATCTGTAAAGTCTGCAAAGAAAAAAATCAGTGTGAGGCGGAGTGCTTAATGACCGTACTGAGGTTAGCCAAAGGTGGGCGCCAGACCGCTAGGGAGCGCTAATCCGCTTATAGCGGACCCAAACAATTTGTCAGCGTTACAGCGGATTGACTAACTTTTATAATTCATAAGCGGATTTGCGCTATTTTTATTTAAAATGCAGTACCGCTAATAACTAATTATCTATCAGTAAAAACGAAAAAACTTATTTACGAGCTCTTAAATCAACCGGACGACTGCTCACAGACCATATCCTGTCAGCGCCGGATGTGGTCCGTGACAAAAAAGCGTCCCCCTCAGTCTCTTGGCTAGAGAGAGCGCTCTCTCTATAGCAGTTAGCAGCCAGTGTGTTACTCTGCAGCCTTATTGCTTGTTTTCGAAGAGTCAGACGAAGAGTTTTTAACATGGAGGGTGAACTTATGGATGTTTCTCAGCGGCCTACGCGACGCGTCAGCGCCTCATTTGCCCTGTTCAAAATGGCGACGGCCACAGAAGCAAAGGACTTTACAACAAAACACGGTAAAAACAATTATTTCTTTGCTGAGAAAAAATATATTTCTTAGCTGACTTTATAGCACAAGGTTTTTCTGAGCTTAACCGTTTCACGAAATGGTCAAATCTGCTGGATTAAAAAAAGTAGTTCGCCATTTGCACGTTAGCGTGTTAGCATTTAGCTTCCGCTAGCATTGCTAATACATAAGCGCTTTTGAAATTGCGGACCTAAATAAATTAATAAGTGCTTTAGAAATAGCGGAACTAATTTTTGGATTAGCGCTGCCCAGCACTGAAGTTAGCTAAAGAAGCTAAAACTGACATAAAACAAAGAGAACCGGCTAAAATAAGCAAAACATTAGCCAAAAGCTATGATCAGCAAAACCATAAGCAGAAGCTAAAACTAGAAAAACAATAACTTATAGCTGAAATAAGAATTAGGAAAACTATATCCAAAAGCTAAACATGGCAAAAAGTAGCTATAAGTAGCACGGTAATGTTAGCAAAAATGTTGCCTGGAGCTAAAATTCAACCAATAGCTACAAGTTAATAAAAGCAAAAACAGTTGTTAAAATTAACAAAAAGTAAATAAAGCAAAACGGTAGCTAAAAGCTAATGTTCACTAAATAGTAATTAAAAGAAGCTAAAGCTTAAATCAACAAAACAGTAGCTAAAATTACCAGAATGGTAAAAAGAGAAGAATTGTAGCTAAAAACTGAAATCTGCAAAACCGTGGCTGTCACGGCACGCATCTCCTGAACGAGCTAAAGGTTTTGATCTGATTGGTTAAAGTAGCAGAAAGATGAAGGACGTGATGAAGACCCACTTGGCGAGGTGGATCCATTTGTTCGTGTCTGGAGGGATTACTTGGCGCCCTCGTGAGCGTTTGGCAGGACGTTCTTCTGGTCCGCTGGCCCGCAGCAGACCCTCCTCCAGCAGCAGGATGCCTGACGGCTGCTGGAGACTCATCAGGCAGGTGGAGCTGACGGCCTCTGGATCCAGCTGCTGCAGCGCCGGGTGCCGGTAACACATGTCCTGACAGAACCAGCAACAGGGTCACCAGCTGACAACTGCTGGACTCGTGAAGGAGAACATGTTTCAGATGTTTGGTACCTGCACGCATGCTATGAACGGAGGGAAGCAGAGCGTGCTCCTGCTCAGGAAGGAGTTCATGTTGCAGCGCAGCTCCTCTTTGATCCTCCCGCTCTCCTCTGGATCGAGGTTCTTCTCCATTTCTTGGAGGACGCCCACAAAAAGGGAGCTGAACAGCTGCTTCGCTAAAATCGGGTCTCTCTAAGAGGAGAAGAAGAAATCGTAACGTAAAAGACTTCGATAAATTGTGCACTGACACTGGAACTGAGTTGTTAAAGCTAAAAAATGCAAAACACAAACTAAAAGCTAAAAGAAGCTAAACACTAGCTAAGCTCTAATGCTAATAAATTGTAGCAGAAGAATAAATGCAAGGTAAATGCAGCAAAACAATCGTTAGAAGTAAAAAATAGCTAGAAGCTAAATGAAGCAAAGGTTGGCTAAAAACTAAAAGCAGCAAAAAGCTAGCTAAAAATAATGCAGCTAAAGGCAATTTAAAAGAATCAAAAGATAAGCTAGAAGTTTAAATTAACAAAACTATTCAAAAGCTAAAACAACATGAGGTTGGCTAAAAACGAAAGTAGCTAAAGGAAATTTAAAAGAATCAAAAGATTAGCTAGAAGTTTAAATAAAAAAAAAAGTCAAAAGCTACAAACAAAATTACGTTGGCTAAAAACAAAAGTAGCTAAAGGCAATTTAAAATAATCAAAAGATTAGCTAGAAGCTTAAATTAACAAAACTAGTCAAAAGCTAAAAACAAAAAGAAGACGGCTAAAAGCTAAAGTAGCTAAAGGCAATTAAAAAGAATCAAAAGATTAGCTAGAAGCTCAATTGAACAAAAACTAGTCAAAAACTAAAAACAAAAAGAAGATGGCTAAAAGCTAAAGTAGCTAAATGCAATTTAAAAGAATCAAAAGATTAGCTAGAAGTTAAAAAAAAAACTACAGTAGTCAAAAGCTAAAAAAAACAATAGGATGGCTAAAAGCTCAAGTAGCTGAAGACAATTTAAAAGAATCAAAAAAAGTTTATAGTAACAAAAGCAAGCCAAAAGCAGCAAAAGGCTAGCTAGAGACTAAACAAAGCAAAATAATAGCTAGTATCTAAAGCAGTGTTTCCCCTACCATAATCCAAGGAAGGTCTTACCTGAGCGAGAGCCTGAAGAGGAGCGATGAGGCTGCTGAAAGGGATCAGGATATCTGGAAAGTCGCCGGATCTATAGTTACGGTACAGAGTCACCTGAGCCTCTTTTTTCAGCCTCTGATCAGCTTTTTCCTCCTGTGGGACGAATCCCAGACCAGAATTAAACCACAGACAATAGAACAAACCAACCCATGGCCAGCAGTACTAGCTTTTAGCACAGTATCTATAAAACTGACTGAGTCAAAGCCATTTTAGTATTTGCTAAGGTTGATTTGCAGTGGCGGCCATCTTGAATTGGGTTGACTCCGCCGTTAATCCCTTCTCGAGTGCACCTATAGATACCTTTTTCTGCTTCTGTTGTTGGATTTCCCTTTGAGCGAAACCCAAGCTGACTTTTTCCTGATCCTTGAGGAACCTGCGTCTCAGCCTCAGAATGTTGTTGCGCCGCTCGTTCTCAGCTGTTTATAGAAAAGAAACATTTACAATGAAAATTAAAGGGTACAGCTTCATTTCTAACCAGAATCATTTCTAACTCTGCCTCCTCATGATTCTATCTTTGATCTTAGTTGATACTATTATTGATTTTACTTGTTTTATCACTTGTTTTATTTGACCTTTAATTTTGTTGCTTTTTGTAGCACTTTGAAATTTTCATTAATGAAAAGTGCGTTATAAAGTAATTTCATTATTATTATTATTATTAGAATAAGTCCTAACTGCTCCCATGGCGGATCCGTTTTCAAACATTTAAAAGTGGTAAATGTTTATTTGACAGCGAACCTCTGGTGCGACTGTCCACCTCGTCCGTCGATGCGGTCAGGCGCCTCAGACCGAAGCCTTCTCCAACCGGTCGCCTCGCCGACGTCTGCCGCTCCGACTTCTTATCAAACACGAGCAAGGAGGATAGGGAGTCAGAGCTGAGAGAGTAGTCAGCCATTGTGTCCACACTGCTGCCAGTCAGCCAGTTATAGGCTATACGCCGACCTGTAAAAGATCAAAATACAATCACAGATTGTGTTAGTAACCTCTAATCCAGTGGTTTCCAACCCTGGTCCTTGAGGAACACCATCCCACATGTTTTAGCTGTTTC